>CABEEJ010007396.1:0-15653 GCA_901482245.1 Timema douglasi | reverse complement strand
CCCCCCCCCTTACGACTAAATCTCCACGCCTTGAAATACAGAAAGAAAGTGCTCTTCTCCCTGGAAGTATTATTAAGGAAATCAAGGAGACAGGTACAAGAATAGCCCGTAGAAACAACACAAGGTACAAATGAAAATCTTGAAGAGGGTGTGAATGAAACAATTTTAAGAGAAAAGAAATGACGGAACATAGGGCATTACAAGTATAAATAGACCATTATTGATATGGAAGAAAGAAAAATTAAGTTTTTGGAAGCCACTCTGAGAAATAGGCAACTAGGAAACGATGATATATTTCTTAAGGAGCCTGTTACCGTACGTTAACAAAATACCGGAGAGCAGGAAACTGCGATTCCGGAGCAGGGTTCAGGAGGTCGTAGATGAGTTTGCATACCATGCAGACTCTTCAACAAACCAACCCACACTGTCATCGACATTGTTCTTTCAACGTACTCATACACTGTCATCGCCCTCAATCTCTCAACCTACGCCGTCATCCCCATCCGTGTCTCAAAACACTTAGCCCTCACCATCACCCTCACCTCAACCTTGCTACACATTGTCTTCACCTACCGATCCATCACCTGGCCAAACTGTCAAGTCTCCATGAGTTTTTTAATGATCATATTCCTCCCACTAATCATCCTAACACCTAATGTTTCCCCAATACCAACAAAAAGAAAAAAAAAGTTTTATTCGTATTAAAAATGTATTTCTAATTTTACTGTAATTGTATATAAATATAATAAAAAAAGGTTTTTATTTGTTATTATTTAATCAATAATTATACCTAAGAGTTTAACTGTAATGATTTTAGATTTAATAACATTTTTTCAACAACATTTTTCTACGAAATGGTGAATTTTGCATTAATATTGACATAAAATGAAAAATAGTTACTTATACTACGCATGTAACCGTTTATATAAATTAGCTAATTTATTTATGCAATCAATAAATTATATATTACAACTATAGAATTTACCATGTATATTTACTTGACTATGAATGAGTTCGTTTCAAATAAGTGTTATTTTAAATTAAAGGCAACTAAACATTGTTCTTTTAAAAGCAATAAAATTACCTTTAATCATAAATAATCTTACCGTAAAGTCACTACAAGCCTTTCTTCTGGAAGAATCTTTTGCTTATGACTTTAATGCTTTAATGCTTATGGCTTTAATATTAAAATAACATTTTCTGTAACAATTAGTAAGCCCATAGCTTCTTCACAAAACAGCTCCATGACTGTGAGAGCTGGTTGAGTTTCAGAACCGGTTTTCCATCTCTACGAGACCCCCAGTCCTCAGACTGTCGGCGCCGACTGCCATCTGAAATCGGAATCGGACTGCCGGCTTGTACTGTGCGCCTACCCTAACCTCCCGACTAAACCACACTCTTTGTTCATGTATTGCACTAGCTCAGTTTAAGTCTGGTCTCGTAAGAGTTTATACAGTACGGAGAACTTTCGCGTTTTGAATTTTGTAGCGTTTAGAGCAGTCTTTTATCCTGTTTCAATCCATAAAAATTAGTGATATTCTGCGTAAAAGATTTTATGATCTATTAAGCGATCAGTAACTAATAAAAAAGTTAGTAGTTTTTATTTGACTAATGAGTGTTGTTGAGTGAAGTAAAATTTGAAAGAAAAAAAAGTGACCTGTAAACAATCCGTTCACTATACGTTTGAAACAGAATGGTTTTCTCAACATTGGTAGTTAAGATACACTCACAGCACCAGTGTATGCTGGGAAAGAATAAATTCTTTATTAATATATGTTTATTTTGATGAACATTTTAACGTGATACATGAGACACACATTGCTCATGGGCATGGAGGATGGATTTGGATGATTAAGGAACTGAATCAATACTACAAGATCGTGACCGTTGAATCAATCGTTACGTATTTGAGGTTATGTGAGCCGTGTCAAAAGAAACAAAAAACATTTTTAAAAAAGGTGTTGTAGAGAAAAAATCTCAATTCCGAAGAAGATTTGGAAAAGGAGCTATTTGCTGTAAATGGAGGCAGGAGTGACTCAGAAGAAAGGGAAGATAGTGATCAAGGAAACAATCCGATAAAATATTTACAGCACGAAAGTACATTTGGAGCAGGGAATGAAGCAGCAGGGGCGCGGCATTCAACAGTAGTTGAAACTGAAACAGCAGACCAACCGCTACCTTCAGACGAGTGTGACGTGACTCCGACAACTACCAACAGAGTCGATAAAGTGAAGTGGTTTTGAAAGACTTACAGAAAAGGCCTTGAAATACAAACAAAGAAAATCAAGGCAGCCTCCTGTAAAAAAAAAAGTGTTCTACATAAAAGTGCTTGCGCAAATTATCTTCCATATAGTGCAATTTTCAATGTCATAATAGTCAACTTTGTTGCAACAAGTAGATTTGATTGAATGGACAAGAGTAATTTGTAACCAAATCGTAATATAATAATTTTTAAATATGTTTGTTTTACTGTAGCAAGAATTCATCCAACACAAAATATATTTAAAATCAACAATGAATGGTACGGAGCTCCGCGAGAACTTTCCCACTCTATTTCTTAGGAATGGAGATATTTACTCAAAATTCGTAATATAATATACACTAGTAAACCCGAGAACAAATTGCGCTAGACATACGTAAAAAAAAATTATGGTTTTAAATTTCTTAATTTTATTTTTAAATAATTAACGTCTTCATTTGTCTCTTTGGATCAATACAAAATATTGATATTGGGTCCCCAACGGTCAACACTTCGTATTAAAATTTTGACTTCCATTTAAAATTTTCGCCATTTTACTAGGGGATATCTTATGGTTATTGAATTGCTATTAAATTTCTCTTTTGCAAATTTTGACTAATTAAATAGCTATTTATTGACTATTGAGCCTAAAATGGTAGAGATAGAGTCGTTATAGCCGATTTTAAGAAAATTGATTTTTTTCTCTTTTCACTCTTTAGTAAACTTCTATTAATTTTAGGGTTAAACAGACGGTGTTGCAAAAACCACTATCTAGGGTTTGGGGGGGTGTTGAAACGTCGACCTCCATCTACATCGTGGGCTAGATATTTTTAGACGATCATAATACTTTACTTTAAATTGTTGGCAAAGTTAAAATATATATATATATATATTTGTGTATAGCTTGAAAACTTTTGGTTTTATAAATATATATTTCAAGTAAAAGATGTGTTGTGTGTAATAAATAAACATTCTCTTAACTAGGCCTATAACAACAAACACGAGTTTAGTAACTTCCACCTTTAGATTTGTGAAGCCACTTCTGTGATGACGTCACCAAAGCGTCTCACGCAGCAACGTCTTTGTTAGTTCCGTTGTATATCTCGAGTGGCGAGCATGTGCTCTTTATTCTTTAATTGTTTATTGTTCTTTAATAAATAAAACTAACAATATGTATATTATAAATAGATCCACATGTATGCAATGATAAGTAATTTCATATCGCAAATACTTGCAGAGATAAAATTAAAAATTATAATTTACGCATAAAACCGGAATCCTTAAAGTATTTTTGACGAAAGTTTGAGAGTATCCATTTTGTTTATAATATTGATCAAAGTTTAGAAAAAAAAATTTAATCAAAATCGTTAGAGCCTATTTTTATAAAATAATATTTTTCTCTTTCCATCCTTAAGGAAAATACCCTTAATTTTATGGTTGGATATACAATTCCGAAAATTCCTTGGGGTGAACTTATGAAAACCCTATATACCAAGTCTTAGCCCAATCGGTAAAATAGTTTAGACTCTAGTTGGAGGTACAGACAGACAGATGGAGAGACAGACAGACGACATTGAAAAGACAACTTTTTAATGTTCAGGGGTTCATGAGGCGTCGACATCCATCAACATTTCAGGCTAAATATTTTTTAAGGTCGCAATACTTTACCTTTGGTGTTCGAAAAGTTAAAAAATATATATTTGCGTATGGCTTGAAAGTTATTGGCGTTATAAAAATTTGAGGCGAATAAAATATTTGTACTATAAATATATCTACATATTTACAATAATAAGTAATTTCATCTCTCAAATAGTTTCGGGAATATGATAAAAAGTGAGAAGCTACGCATCAGACCGGAGCCCCTAAAGTCATTTTTCCGAAATATTGAGAGTATCCATTTTGCTTAGAATATTTATAAATGTTTTGAAATGAAAATTAATCAAAATATTTATAGCCGGTTTTGAGAAAATCGACTTTTTCTCTTTTTTTCGCTTCTGTAAATTACCCTTAATTTTAGGGTTAGATATCCAATTCAAAAAACCCTTCAGGGCAACCCTATGAAAGCCCTAGAGCCCATATTTTAGCCCGATCGGTAAGGTGTTTTAGGCTCTAGTTGGAGGTACAGGTAGACAGACAGACGGGAATTCAAAAACAATTTTTTTGGAATCGAGAGGTCATGAAACGTCGAGATCCATCAAAATCTTAAGTTCAATTTTTTTGACGATTACAATACCTTCTCTACCTGTAAGATAGCGAGAAAGTAAAATATTGTTTAGTTAAGATAACACGTATGATCACTTTTACCAAGATATGTTGGTAAATGTTAAGATTTATCGATGAGAGCCGGTAAAAGCCTGAATTTGCAATATTTTATAAGAATTTCGGACATTTAACAACAGATATTGGTAAATGATAGGATATACCGGTAAAGTCTAATATTCACCAGTTTTGGACTTTTACTTTAATTTACATATATATAAGCCCTGTGCGGGAATGATATGTTGAATTCGGGAAATAATGATTTCCCGCGGGAATTGGACGGGAAACTAGAAAAAATTTAAAAATTAGTTTTAATATTAGGTTCATATTTATTTTTCAGATTCACAACTATTTTATTCCAAACTTAACTTTCCCATTAATTCCAATAAAAATAATTGTTTCAATTGGATTAAATTTAGTGGTAAATGTCAAAAATAGTTATGAATGTCAGGAAAAGGATTAAAAGTTGTTATTAGTTTGAAGTTATAGGTATGAGCATTTAAATTCTCTAATTTAAAAAAAGGAAAAAATATGCATGCTAAAATTTGTATATAAAATTATTTTTAATTGTAATTTTTCCAAAAAACTTAATATATTGTATAACAAGTGTTGAATAAGGTTTTTGCTGTAATTTAAATTAAAGATCTAGGCCTAATGTGGGTGTTATAGTTATGTATAGTGTGCCTAAACATTTTTGGTATAAATATAAACAACTTTTTAAAATAGATTTTAAATAGAATAAAATGTTTCTTAAATAAAAAACCACCCTTATTGCACACGACCAGGATTTAAACTCTGATCTCCCTGTACTCGGCAGTCTAATCTAGCACGATAGTGAAGCCTTAGACCATGCGCCCACCAAAGCATACATATAATTAGTTTAATTTTTTTTTTAATTTTTGAGAGAGGTTGGACTGTGAATGGACCTGACCTCTTCCTCCCACTCACAGTGTTAGCACACAATTGGTAAGTTTGTGTTCAATTCAAGGACGTTTGAAACTGTTTTGCAATACTCGTGGTTTGAAGCCATTGTCCAGAAGTGGATGGAATGTCAAAGAGAGGATTTTGGTAAGACGAAAGGAGTCAAGAAGAGCCTATTATCACAGAAATGACGATGGAGAGTACCTAAACTCTTTAAATTTGTATTGTGATACTATACTAGTACTGTATTTAATAAGTATACGCCAATCCTATTATTCAAATCTTAATATTAAATACTGATTACTATAGCCAACTTAGAGACTTGAATATTTTGGGAATGTACTCAATGGCACAATAAAACCTAATCTTTAAAAGATATTCTTCCTTCAAAATTAGGTTTATTTATTTTTAAAATCTAACCAAACGTTTAAAAAAAGTATTGAATTGATCTAAAATATTATTATTAGTCTACATTAATAATAAAAAATATATTTACGTAATTTACACGAATGCTTACATTTTTACTCTTATTAACTTTAAGATAGTGTTTCAACTTAGATCTGTATAAACGTATTTTTCATTTCAAAATAAAATATTTTAAAAATAATTATAATAATTCTTATTTGAATAAAGTACATAATAATTTAGAAAAAACATCATTATGTCTAATTTTCCATAACATTTTCTTGACACAAAAAATATATGAAATTAAATTTTTTATTTCTTTGTAAAGTAGAATTTTATTATTTAAAGTTGACTTTCTAAACTAAAGAATTGTATTAAAAAACGAACTTTAAATTAACATAACCTCTTTCTGTGGCTGAATCATCTAATCCAGGTGTCCCCAACCCTATGCCCGCGGGCACCATGGCATCCGACGTGTTTTTTTGCGTCTGCCCGCCACTTTTTTACCACAGCTGAAAAATTATTGACTAATAGTTTTAATCTGTCACTTTTCCAACAAGAATCAAGTTTGTGCTTATCTCCAGTTATGTTGTTCTCAAGAAGTTGGTGATCGAAAAGCCCCCCCCCCCCCCACCCCCCTCTTTCCAATCCCTCCCTCTCATTCCTCTTTCTTTGCCGGTTCATTACAAAGTGTACTTTTACTCGGAGCCACTGTAGTTTCAAGCTGACTACACCTAATTTCATTGCTGAGGGAACTGCATGCTTACTATTGAGCAACAGCGTTGTCATTCTTTTGTTTTCCGTGATCAGTCTTCCTTCGAATGTATATCAAATTTGGCAATGCTGGGCTGTCGTTGTTGTCAGTACTTGGTGCTTCTTCCTCCAACACAGTCGTAAAGTTACAGTAGTCTGAGTCTCGTGTTCCTAATAGCTAGCTCAAAAACATTGACTAAATAAACACTCATATTTTATAAGTACTCTGTGTAGTTTTGCTTTTTCCTGATCTCAAAGACCTACCCCCTTCCATCATTCTCCCCACACTCACTAATACCATGCTAATACTTACTATTTTCTTTGTAAATATCTTGGCATGGATCTACCCAGCTTTGTTGCCTGAATAAATACATATTTTAAAAATGTACCCAAGCACCAAAATGGTGCTAAGTAGTTAAATAGTTCCTTAGGTGTTTTTATTTTTGTCTTGTTAAACTCGGAAATAAAGCAGTATTTTTAATTTAATTTTTGTCAACTTGGAGGGGGTTGAACCCCCCTAACCCCAGCCCCCCCATGGCTACAGCCTTGAGTATTACCCACAGCCCCATGTAGCATCACAATCGCTGTTGGAAACTTAACATAGCAGTTGACCGGCCGTGTGTATAGCGCTGAGGCTGACCTCTGGGCCTGGCGGGAGTTAGTAAATTTGCCTTGAGAAAGTGATTGGTGCCCGCCACACTACTGTTAGTTTTGAATGTGCTCTAAGGTACAAAATGGTTGGAGACCTCTGATCTAAGCAATAAGGCTATTCTTTCACAATAGAATATACTGGCTATGATGGGAATATCGGGGTTCGAATCCTGGTTAGGTATACTGAGGGTAGTAATCCAAAATTATTTTCTACCCTCCCTCCCTGAAAATGCGGTTAAATTTCTTTTAAATTCAACCTCACTTGCCCTTAACCCATTAGCGTAATTAGTCAATAGGTGTATAACCTGAACGGGTAGTAATACACGGTGATAACCAAGTTCTAGAGAAAACCTACACCCAGTTTACCAGCCAATGGCTCATTTATGAGAAAGAAGGTCGAATTTTCAAATAACATACAGTATAATTATAATTAAGTGATGTTGCGATTATAAACTGAGAGCCTTTATTAAGTAGACAGACACACTAAAGACTGGTCTGATGTATAGGCATGAAAATAATTTTACAAATTATTTATTTTCCCATTTTGTCATACTAACTTTGGTTATCCAGCGTTCAATACTATAGCCCTAACGTTATTGATTCAGTGTCTATTACATTTTTTAGCTCGTTATTTAGGTTAAATTTTTCTATTTATGTTCTCATTATAATGAAATAATTTACTTTAAAATAAAAAAAATGACGTAAATATTCTGGTATCTACATAGTGGATAATATAGAACCACATAAGCTAGAAATCATCCTCTCTTGAGCACGTTACGATGGATGGCCATCTTCCCGATTTACAGCGAATTTTATTTCGGTGAAACTTATTAAATCAAGGATGATTTGTCACCTTGAAAAAAAAAACATTATAATATTACATTGTCCGTTGTTTTGTTTGAATAGTGTAAATGTAGGTACACAGGACATTGTACAAGCTCATCAGATTTAAATAGTGAGAATATGCTGACATTAGTGCATTCGAAGGTTGAAACTTGCACCAGTCCTAAGATGGATATCAAAGCTACCGCGCTCTTAACAGGAATTCTTCTGGCACTCCTATACGAGGTGAGTTCTTTGAAATTCAATTCAATATCGTGCTATTATTCTTGAATGATGATTTATACAAGTGTATATCTAGTTCTATAACAAATTAAGTAACTTAAACAATAAAGTGGATTTTGGAAATAAATTTTTACTTCAAACAAGTATTCCTGGCTAGAAAAATAAAATACATGATAACTAGACCCAAAATCCTATTTTATAATAATACTTATGCTGTGGGTATAATATTATTTGCTGCCATATCCGAAGATATGATTGCGGATGTAACAATTAAGAAGAAATCCGTTTCATAAAAGTTTACTTAAAATTATTTCCTACAAATTACACATATCTATAACATGTGTTTTCATGGTAGACATCTTAATATTAAGGTATTTTTATTATACACAGGAACATATATGAGTTCGCCTTACTGTAGTGTGTTATATTTTTAATCGCCATAAATAATTATTTATTCATAACAATTTAACTCATTTGACCTCAAAGACGAAATAGGTATCTTTGAATAAAGTTTCGCATCTATTTGTATGTGTTCCTAAATGTATAGGCCTTATTACAAAAATACAATATAAACTATTGATTAAACACCATTTATAATTAAAAGACAAACATAAAGTTTTAAATAAGTTTATAATCTACAGTTTTTCCTCTAACTAATAATTAATTTAGATTTATGATTACTCACAGGATTTTATATAATATTTGATGTTAAATTCCTTTAACCTAAGGTTGGTTACAATCTCAATTCATCAGTTGGGATAGCATAAAATAAAATAAGTAAGTGGGTATAGATAGATAGCATTTAAAGTTATCTATTAATTAGTATTCTTCCTAAAGTTTAATTATTAAATATTTAGTAAAAAACATGTAAAATATTTTCTATAATATAATTATCACAAAAATTAAATCTTTTATAAATGAATACTACAATATCTATTTTGATGTGCACTTTATTATAAGATTACATCTTTGTGAATTTGAATAATATATCATATTTGTCAATAAAAAGAAGTGTTGTTTCCAAATAACTATATTGACTGTAAATTGAATTAATAATCTAATATTGGGAAACGAAACAAAAATTAATAAAAATACAGTGTTTGTAAACAAAAATATATCCTTCATTTACCTTATAGGTAACAATCGTCCTTGTTTAAACGATGGTGTAGGTTATTATGTAGGGAGGGCTATAGCGTAATCAGTCAAGGGAACCCAAGGTAGATTGAGTGTACGTTGAGAACCTCTTGTGTAAACATGTGCATATATATACATCTATTTATATGTTTGCTACATTTACCCTGAAATGATTAGATTATGGCTCTAGCTAATAAGCTACACTATAGTGGACGCGTAAAGGTAAGTTGGCTACTTTTACGGATAAACCGAGTATATATAGGATATACTTACTTTTAGACACACAATCACATAACCATATATTTAATGTGTGTAGGCCATAGTTATAGGCATCAAAGTTGACAAAATAATATAGTGTTGTTTTAAATAAATTAGAATAGGTAATCATATTTACTAGTACTTATTATTATACTATCTGTTAATCTTCCTAAAGTAATATTTCCAAAATCATCGACAAAATAGGAGATAATATAACAACAATGTTTGTGAGAATAAATATTATTATAAAGCATTAAGTGATGATTATACTAGAAATTTTATTGCATTAATTAACTATTTTAACTATCCAATTAACTTCAAAGAATAAGATAAAAGCAAACTCATGCACAAAGCAATACGCCGTAAATATATGGAGACTCAAAAAGCTGTAGGAATGTATTGCTTTACAATCATTTATTGTTTGTCTAGTTTTAGGGTTCATGAGAAAAATAAACAATTTTTTGAGCAAACCAATATGTGTAGGGTTTGTGATCTTTGCCAAAAGCAAGAATAGAATATACAAATTAAGTAGAATTTATGTTAATAGGAAATAGAGAGAAAATTCATTGAGTCAGACTCTCTTTACAATGAGCTGTACACAGTAAATATATAAATAGATAGATATATTTGCCTGATACTATTGAAAAATTCTACTTTCAGACTATCTATAAGCCTATGTTTTAACCAGAACGTTTATTAACAATTTTTGTTGTTGATAAAATGAAGAATGAAATGAACAAAAATTTATTGTAACATTTGATAATGTTTGAGTGGAAACTTGCTTCATTGAAACGGGGAGCCACAAAGAGAACAAGGCAGTTAAAAGACGCGTCATAAACAGCAATTAAAAAGAAAATTAGGCGTTTATACTCGATACCCTGAAATGTGGCAGTCTTACGTTGATCAAATACAATATGACCCTGTATTATACGCTGCGTTAAGGTTTAGCCAGATTATTATAATAAATCTATAAATAATGAGATCTCCACTACGTCTATGATAAGAGGTGATAGGCTTCAATCGCACAGTTAATTATATTCTCGAATAAACCTACACTTCTACCTCTCATTACAAAAAATGGGTGTAATAGCTTGAGAATAGTTATTACAAAATAAAACCAATATTTTCACCAATGGAGAGAAAAGGGGGTTTAGCATTCTTAAAACAATTGATAAATTGGTAATTATCTATACACACTCTTAAGTTGATTGACTAAACATTTCACTTTATACAAAGCTTGAATGCTTGTGAATATCATAACTTGAAACGGGCGAAGCAGCATGGAATTATAAAAACTAATTGTGTAGCTAAAGTGCGTTTTAGGGGAGAGTCTTTCCTGTAACTGACTCCTGTGAAAGTTTTTATAAATAGTTAAATGAATAACACACATTAATACATAATTGTGTATTTATCATAGTAACGTTTATAAAAATTTAGACAAACCTTAAATAACCAATCAAACACCAAATTGCCATCCCAAAACAATATAAAGTTAACTATGTCCAAAACCAACAATATACATCTGAGATTGTTGAGTTAATATAAAACGTTAGTCATAAACCTTGAAACAATTAATAAAATCCATAATAATAAATTTAAGTTCAAAATTGTCTGTCATGTCTAAAATTACTAACGCAACACAAACTAATCACTCCTACACTCAGAGTTTTGCTAGAATCTTTTTAATAATATTCATTTAGCCACCAAGGGAATCTTATTCATTCTCACAAGGAAAAGAAAGGCGAAATGTTAACGGGCTTAAATTTCCACAGAAAAAAAAATTGTGAGCAGATACAAAGAAATCTACGGTTTGGTGACTTTGAACCAACGAACGTATGGTTGATTTTTTGTGCTTCCATTTATTTTATTACAATTATCACGTAATTGTTATTTCCAACTTTCCAAACGGAAGAGAATGACATGATCGGTTAAATTTATAAAGCACACAGCTCCCATTAAATATTATGGGATTCAGTCCCCAAAATCAGAAGAAAATGTGTTTTTAATAAAAGTATTTTCCACTCTTCTTCTAAAATATTCCATCTATTTAAACTTTTATATTATGTTGCCATTATATAATTTCCAACTATTTTTTAATGAGTGCTTATGTTATAAAGTTACTTAGTTGTGGTTCTAGCTATTATGTAGTTGCTGGTTTCTTCCAGGTCGAATGTTATTCCTTCAAACATGGTATCCCTCTAAGCGATGAAAAAGATTTCCCGGATGATTCAACTTCTGTTGAGGAGCGACATAACGTCAACCATAGAAGAAACTCACCTAAAAGAGAAAACGATGTCTCTCAAAGGGCCATATTTGATCTAATACTTGGCATCCTGAACACTTTCAAAGTATCATCTGAGAGTCGAGTAAAACGAGCTAAAGAGAAAGAAGGGTATTTTATAAATTAGACCAATTAGTAAGACAAACTTGTTAACGGGTTAGTAGCAAGTTAATAATGTATATCATGTTTATGTATATATATACATAGTGTTATATCTTTATCCCTTGTAAATATGACGAGTAGATGTAAATATTGAGAAGATGTATAACCTTATTAAAAGATTCAACAAAAATACATGTACTCGTGAGGGAGCTTAACCCAGATACCAAAGCTGTTTTTTTAGCTATATGGTACTCAAACATCTTAGGACCCGTATTAACTTATCCTCATGTATATTTGGGGAATCTTACTAGGCTAAAGGAATTGACTGATATAGAATGTCCACTAAAACACAATGAATAAGTGTGTATTGATAATCAACATGTCGAATGGATGGAGGTGTACACACGGATTTTTCGAAGGAATGGCTCTATAATATAATTTAAGTGTGAAAAAGACCTTTTAGATGTTCTTCCATATCGAATTCCGTGTATAGATTTGTCACCATATAATTAAATAGTAATTCGGATAAATAGGAAGGCAAAACAGCGTCTAAAGGAAAGGTAAAACAAATTGAACTCTTTTATAACGATAGTTAGAATAGTGGGAAATCCTAACCTTTAAGAAATTGGAGGGAAGGAGTACACTAAGCGTACTCCTGAAGTATCGACAGTAATTATATTTTTTACACAATTATAAATTATAATAATTTTTTACATTCACATCACCTTTCTATAATGCCCCTCTTATTTACGACAAACTTAGTTCATCCATCCACAAACTTTTGCATGCCCTTGAAAAAATATTGTTTTTAAGTGCAAGGCAGGCATGCAGAGCTTCTCTCACTTCTTTTTCACGACTGCGTCTTGTGTAGCCATATCAGGTGTTAAGCGACATATTTTGGAAGGATGCTACAATATTGCATGATAACTCCTTTCCGTACATCAATAGATTGTCGAAAAGATGTTCTTGTGCTGCGCTGGGAGTTGTATTGGGAACCATCTTGCAAAACATTTATAAAACACAAGTAGCTTGAGGATGATTTCATGGGCAAAATTATGGCCATCGCTAGTCAAAATTCAACTCTTCAAAATCATGACATAGACTCATTCGATATTTTTTTCTTGCTGGTTGTAGACAGGAATCATGACCATTCTTCCTCTGTGACACTTGTGCTGCCAATTATGAATATGGATAACCCTCGTATTCATATTGTGATGTAATCCCTCAGTTGATTTTCTCCTCTGGTACACTTCCACGTATCACTGCACTCTGCTCTATTTGGTGTATATGGCTATTTATAATCATGCAGGGAGTTTGTGCTTCTACCTGTGCACAGAATAATCAAGTCAGCATATACAACGGATTTTAAAATAAGTCATTGCTTAAACATCCTCCCGAAAATGTGATAAGAAAGATAAAAATGTCCAATCAATATTACCAATATATTCTATGACATATTGTTAAATACAAATTAAGATAATATTTAATTTGTATAATTAGTTCCACATGTTAAAATTTGAGCCTATTTATGTTTTTAACTACCCTTTAGGGTTATAACAAAACTTAGTGATTATAATGTCCAGCCCAATAATACCTATACCAGTTGTTTTAGACAATTAACATTAAGGGTTACAATACATTCCAATCAATGACAACTGGTGGCTATCATAAATTATGTTAATAATTTTAATATATAAATTGTTGTTCTAGAATGTTATGTGGTATGTGATAGAGGTTTGATGATGGATGTTCACTCATTTTTTCTAGTTGTACTTAGCCATTGTAGAAAATGTATACAAATGTATACATTAGAAAGTCAATGTGAACGTTATTCAATAAGATATATTTTATACAGAATTAATGTTTTGACTAACTTTGAAACAACTTAATAATGTATTGAGTAAATAAAACTGTAATTAATCCTAAATGTATATTTTTGTGTAAAATAAACAAATTTTCTATTGATTTTAAGAACCTTTTAAAATATACAACAAATGCCACATAAATTTATTATTTAAGGTCATAAATCATAATAAGACAATTAAAGTGTGGCTATATTTGTTTGCTAAAATAATTTTTAATATCTGCATTATAATTTTAATATAGTGGGTACTAGTCTTATTTTCTTGATAATACTCCCTATGCAAGTCCGACTTAGCCTTCCCAAATGGTCTCTTCCCATCGAGTTTGTCAGTCAGTACCCTGAACAAGGTTCTAGATTCTCCCATTGGCGCTGCATGTCCTGCTCACCGTAATCTATGAGACTTGATTACCCTAATAGTGTCTCATGATGAGTACAGAGTACTCCAACTGCCACAACCCCCTCCCTCTGTTAAGCCCCCTGACAGAAGTTAAAAGTGAAATGTTGCCTCACATTTAATCGACACTGTTAGGCTAGGTTAGTGCTCTGCATGGCATGTGTGTCACTCTGGCCACCCGACTTTTAGCCACCCTGTTTTTGAAAGTGCCCAGCGTTTGTGCTACGTTAGTTCTTGTTTGTGCTCGATTTTCATCGTTAGTGCTGTAAATTTGAGGCACTCCCTAACTGCCAAAGGCTAGAAAAATACTAAATATTTAAACAACCCTAGAAGCTCTCAATGTGTTCTTTATAGTAAAATAACCTCGTAGCTGCTGAGGGCAAGGAAATATTCTAAATATTCTAGATATTAAACACCTCTAGAATCTCTCCGAATTGTTTGTATGGCAACATAGCCCCCTAGCAGCCTGAGGCTAGTAAAAATTCTAAACATTAAACACCTCTAGAAGTTCTCTCAAATAACTTTATTGGTAACACAGATCCCTAATTTGTACTTGTACCTTAATTTTGATATTGTTTGAACCATAAATAAAGCCATACATATTTTGTTCTTACAATTTCAAGGGGGTTTGAGCCCCCAATCCCCACCCCCTGACTATGGCCTTGCGTTTTCCTAAAAGGAACTGTACCCTTTATCTTTTATCGATATTTTCAGGGATTATTTCAAACTGTGTTACTAAGTAAACGGGTTTCTCAGTAAATATGTTGATTTTCAGGGGAACCTTCTCAAAATAGTTTTATTTAAGCCAGACATGTACAACCTTTCCATGAATGATGTTATTAGGGAACTGGCCGGAGGACATACAGTACATGAAATATATAAGGCCTAATGTCCAAATATAATAAAAATATAAACGAGTAAGTATTAATTTTTAACAAACACACGCATACATTTATTAAGGTAAGCGCCCACTGGGTCGGTACCGCACGGACGGCACGTACCGCACGGACCGCCCCTTTTAGGGGGGGTGCGCCCACTATCCGCACTGACGGCACGAACAGAGACTCAGTTCGCTCAGCTGTTCTCAAAGCAGAAGGTGAACTTCTCGTTTGCGTGCTCAAGGAATTACTGTTTGTATTTTTGTTATTGTTGGATGTTTTATGATTATAATTGAGTTTTTACAAGTGAGATTTTACCTTTTTATTTAAATATGGAAAGTGAGGAAGAATTTGTAGCTATTAGTTGCCTTTTAATTGACGAGGAGAGAAGAAAACGTAGGAAACGACGATTCTGGGTTCACCAGATCAACAGGAAAAGATTTACGTTT
>CABEEJ010007395.1:0-22992 GCA_901482245.1 Timema douglasi | reverse complement strand
CCCCCCAGAACAGAAGTCTGACACCTTACCCCTAAACCTCCAAGTCACAAGTAAAACAATACAAGTCTCATATATACGTTTATCATCATTGGCAGAAATCAATGAGTTTAAAATGATGGAGAACGGGGTTCCTATGACAGCTTGGTTTGTTGAGACGTTTGTTCCTCAATTATTTACCACTCTATCTCCACAAGAATTAAAATACAAATTTTATAAATTCTACAGGCTGGGGCCAAAATAGTTATATGATTAGAAACTTGAAATTTAACGCTTTAATTTAAAAGTAAATATTCACTAGCTAAATAAAAGCAAACTACATACTACTCTTTTTCACTTTTTGAAGATAATGTCCCCTCAGGTGAGCTCCACCGGACGTCAGACAAACCCCAGCAAGTTGTCCATCACTTTCCTCAGCATGGATCGTCTAATTGTTTCTTCCCCATCCTGTATGTTCCTAATTCCTGCCTCATTAGTGTTACTATGTAGACAAGGCGGATGGGTAGTAAGACACAAATTTAAATATTGTATTTAAAAAACACAAATAAACTGTGAATAAAAAATCAGATATTTTTGAGTTTTTGAACACCTAAACCAATATTCATAAGAAATTCACGAGTTTCAAAATGTGAAATGTGATCTAGAATTTTTCTGGTAGTGTTTAAATAAATGCGGTTTAATTCTTGACTGAACAGGCCACAATAATAGTTTGATGCAAGCAACAAACAATACTTAGAATGATTGTATGACTCAATCGACATATTCTGTTACATGCAGAATTAATTACAAACTCATTAATAAGATTATTATAATTTTATTTGCCACTGCATCTTACTATCTATTCGGGTTGTATGTCTATGTACTAATTACACTAATTTGTTAAGAATTACGAAAGTTGATTTTAGATTAAGTGCACCCTCATTATGGTGTGCAGGGAGAGTGTAAAACTATATTTTTTAAAACACCCCCAGTACACCTGACCAGGATCAATCCCTAATCTCCCCGTCTTTGGCAGTCTAGCATATTGCGAGAGTATCGTGTCAGACCATGCGGTCACCCAAGTGGGTTATCTTAACTGGGTAATAGCGTACAAACCATTTCATTTAATTTATATAAAAGTACAGTTTAATTTTAATTAAATGAAATACTATTTAAAGATTATTTGACGGTTGAGGGGCATATCTCCTCTTATAGCTACGTGCCTAAGCATAGACTACAACAATTAATAAATGAATATAAGCTCAAGATAAAAATCTGTATAGTTCAATTAATACTTTTAAAAAAATAGCTTCAATTAAATGTTGTATTAAAATTATATTTTTGGGAGGGGAGTTCATGCTCCAAGGAACCCCCTCTTCTCATAGTTACGTACTCGGTGAGCTCACTTCTACTTGTAAATAATAGTCTATTAATCTGGTCACAATCAATGTTTATTAATCCCGCCGTCCATTGAATTAAACAATCTACATTCCCCCCCACCATCAAATTACGAACGTTCATTGAGGTCTCATTGTTAAACGAGCTCAAAGTGACTAATTGATAGATGTATAGTAATTTGAGTATGGACACTATCTAGAAGCAGCACTAACTGTTCAATTGTTCCAAGTCATTAGCTTCCTGAAGCGATTAACCTGTTGTGATCACATTTCCTGTTTGCACAGGCTAGGACAACAGTTATTTAATCAATCCTATATTTAAGTAAATTTTGTAGATTAAAATACTTTTACAAATTAATTTTAAATATTTTTGAATGTAAATACAACTACCACCTAGATTATTTCGAGTAGATATATTTAACACAATATTTAATGGGTGGGTTTAAAAAATATAAACTTTTGGCTTCAGAAATAGTATTTCCTACTTGAAAGACTTGAAGCTTCTTAACAGGCCGTTTCACCGCTAATGGACTGTTTTCAATATATTTAATATGGTTGGTTATTTTATAATATTACTAGCTGCTGCCCGCGATAATAACATTTCAGTTTACCTACCTAACATGTATGCATTGTTCCATAGAGCGGTTTGCAGTAATTATCACGACAATTTTTATTTATTTATACTCTTCATAACTTTAAAACCAATATACCGATTTGAATAATTTAAAAAGTAATTTACTCCTACGTAAACAACCTAAATGATTAAATAACTGATTTGGCTAAGGATTCATATCATGATACGGATATAATCACTTTTGGTTTGCATCCGTGTTTTAGTTGACTAATTTCAACAAAAAACGTTTATTGTAACATAGCTATAATAATTACTGTTAGTTTTATTTATGAAAGAACAATAAACAATTAAAGAATAAAGAGCACATGCTCGCCACTCGAGATATACACCGGAACTAACAAAGATGTTGCGTGAGACGCTTTGGTGACGTCATCACAGAAGTGGCTTCACAAATCTAAAGGTGGAAGTTACTAAACTCGTGTTTGTTGTTATAGGCCTAGTTAAGAGAATGTTCATTTATTACACACAACACCCCCTCTCAAACACGCGTTAACTTTATTAATGTCTATCACGCCAAGTCCTTGTATGCACTGATGATGGCTTGGTCCGAACAGTCCTTTCGTGAGCACATCAGCTACCATCTTGTTTGTTGGAATGTATTTCACATTGATTTCGCCTCGTTCAAAAACTTCACGCACATAGTGATGCCGAATGTCAATGTGTTTGGTACGAGAATGGTACACAGGATTATGCATGAGCTTTTCTGCTCCTTGATTGTCACAATAAACAAGAGTTGGTATTGCATTAACACTCAAGAACCCGATTTCTTTTAACAGGTTTCGTAAGTAAACTGTCTCTTTTGCTGCATCCGTAAGAGCCATGTACTCTGCTTCAGTGCTTGAAAGAGCCACGGTGGATTGTTTTCTCGCCTCCCATGTCACGGCAGAGCCTGCCACTTGAAAGGCGTAGCCTGTGTATGATCTTCTGTCATCAAGGGCTCCTCCCCAATCTGCATCCACGTATCCAATCAGTTCAGCACCAGATCTCTTGTAGACTAGTCCATGGTTGCTCGTACCTTTCAAGTATCGCAAGACGCGCTTCGCTGCAACCCAGTGTCCTTTTCCGGGGTTTAGGTTGTACTGGCTCAAAGAGCTCACCGCATACGCAATGTCTGGTCGTGTAGATACTGCGAGGTACATCAGAGAACCGATGAGTTGCTGGTACGGAACTTCGCTCATTTCCTCTGCCTCCTCCTCCGTAGATGGCTCCATGGCTTTGGATAATTTGCTGTTTCCATCTAATGGGGTATTTACCGGTTTGCAGTCTTGCATTCCGAATTTTTTGAGAACATCTTCTATGTACGATTTCTGTGACATAGTGACCAACTTTGAATTTTCATCTTGTTTGAATTCAATTCCAAGACAGTAGTGCAGCTTTCCTAAGTCTTTCATTTGGAAGTTTTGAGACAAATCGTCTCTCAATCTTGTGTAGGCTTCTTTACTGTTTGTAGCTATGATCAAATCATCTACATAAACAACCACGATAAGAGTCACACAACCATCATTCATGTAGTACACACACTTGTCACAATCTAATTGTTTGAGTCCAAAAATTTCTAGTCTCTCGTGCAACTTTTTGAACCACTGTCGGCCCGACTGCTTTAGGCCATATATGGACTTTTCGAGTGAACAAACTAGACGCTCCATTCCAGGGGTAATGAAACCGTCCGCCTGTTCCATATAGATCTGTTCGTCAAGATCTCCATTTATGTAGGCCATTACAACATCAAGCTGATACAAAGTAAGGCCTAACTCAGCTGCTAGGGCAGCAACTAGTCTTATTGAGCTAAGTCTCGCAACAGGTGAAAATGTTTCATGGAAATCAATCCCTGGGCGTTGGTTATAGCCCTTCGCTACCAACCGAGCTTTCCGGCGTTCGACATTACCGTCTGGCCCATACTTTGTTCTGAGTACCCACCGACAACCAATGACAGCTTTATCTTTTGGGCGTGGTTTCAATGTCCAGGCCTTGCTGTGTGTCAGAGCGTTGAACTCAGCTTCCATCGATTTCTGCCACTCAGCTGCATAAGGTCCTTCTAAGGCTTCTTGTACAGATGGATTTACTGCCTCTTCATACATCAAGCTCGCACTTTCAGGTTTTGGCGTAACCAGATTAAAATGTTTTGCTGGTCGTCCCGGCTTTCCTGTTTTAATCAATTTAGGTCGACCAGGCCCCCTCTTATTCTCAATCACTGTGCAGTCTTTGCTTAAATTTTCTGATTTGAGGTCATTCTCATTGACTTCAATAGGCCTATCAGGATCAATGGGATCACTTTCTTGAACTTTATCTACATGTCCATCAGCATTAGAAATAGGGTCTTTCACACTGTTATCAACATATAAGTAAGAAGGTTCAAAGTTCGCACACTCCTTTTGTTCATCCGAAACTTTGACAGTTTCAAAATTTTCCAAAAATTTTACATCTCGGCTTCTCAATATTTTTTGTTTTTCTGGGTCCCAAATTCGATACGCTTTCGATTCAGTAGAGTAACCCACAAAAATACCTGCCTTGGATCTTGGGTCAAACTTTCCTTTATTTGGGGCCTTATTCAGCATATATGCCTTGCAACCAAACATCTTGAAATGTCCTATTTTTGGTTTTAGCCCGAACCAAATTTCATAAGGGGTTTGTTCTTCCAGCTGTTTTGATGGACATCTGTTTCTGATGTAAGCAGCTGTGGCAATTGCTTCGGCCCAAAAACTTGTTGGTAAGCCAGACTCCAACAGCATACATCTTGCCATCCCCACCAGCGTGAGATTCATGCGTTCAGCTTTGCCGTTCTGTTCTGGAGTTTCTGCTACGGTATGTTCTCTTCTTATCCCTGCGATGCGCATTTCTTCTGTGAACTCTTTTCCGCAGTACTCCAGGCCATTGTCTGTCCGCAAAGTTTTGATTTTCTTTTCGTGACGGTTTTCCGCTAATGCTTTGAATGTTTCAAAAGCCTTTTTCACGTCACTTTTATGTTTTAGAAAATGAACTTCTACCCAGTTAGATTTATCATCGATAAACGTTGCAAAATAAGAAGCATCACCATGAGATTTCACTCTCATTGGGCCACAAACATCTGAGTGCACTAATTCAAGTAATTTTTCACTCTTCGACTCAGACCTTTTTGGAAAAGGCGTAGCAACTTGCTTTCCTAAGATACAGGTTTCACATGTTGAAAATGTTTCTGATTTCTTAAAATCCATACCGCTAACCATGTCTTTCTGAACGAGTTTCTGCAAGTCATACGCATTTAAATGTCCGTATCTTCTGTGCCACTTTTCAAGTTCACTAAGATTGCCTGCCTCACTCACGTTAGCTACATGTGTCGAACTCTCACTTTGCATGTAAGGTTCGATAAAATACAAATTTCCACGTTTACGAGCAGTTAACAACACTTCACCATTTTCGACAATTTCAGCATCATTTGCATTAAAACACACGCTTCGCCCTTTTTCAACAGTTTTTGAAATTGAAAATAAATTTGTCTTAAGTGTGGGTACAAAAAGAGTGTTTTCTAACCTCACTTTTACAAATTGGCCCTTTTTATTTGAAACATTCATTACTGCAGTTCCAATGCCTTCAATGTCAGTTGTTCTGTCATCCGCTAACCTAACCTTCTGACTTATGGTTGGCGTGAGTTCCAAAAAACTATTCTTGTCGCGGCACATGTGTGTTGTTGCTCCACTGTCAACACACCACACGTCATCTCTTCTCGTTAACTTCGCACAGAGAGCGCTCACTGAAGATGATGTCAATGTCACGATCTCTTCTGCTACTGCATGGGTTTGCTCTGATGCCATCGAAACTTGCTTTTCATTCGCCATTTTTGTCCAGCAATCGGCTGCCTTGTGTCCCGATTTTTTACAATAGTTACACTTATATAACCGTTTTGATGCTTTAAAATTCCTATTTTGATTTTGCACACCACTTTGACCTTGGATCTGAAAAACTTTATTATTTTGATTTGTAGGTAGGCCTACACAGTTTTTATCTGGAGGTTTGTTTTTATTTAGACTTCGCCCTATGGAAGATTTTACATAGAAAGCGCCCGCACCATTTAAGTCTGCTTTCTTGTCCTGTCTTGCACTGAATTCTTCTAGAAGTTTTACTTTCAAAGACTCTGTGTCCGGTAGTTCATCTCTAGCTTCGATTGCACAACGAAAATTATCGTAGCTATCTGGCACACTGTATAATAGCACGATGGTTAATAATTCTTCAGAAATTCAAATATCCATTTCATTGAGTTTGTCAACTGTGTTGAGAAAATTCGTGAGATGATCCGCCATGTTTTCTCATTCTTGCATTTTTGTGAACATGAGCTTTTTCAAAAGGGTAGCTTTTCTTGCAGGCCTTCTAGACTGGTAAACTAGTTCTAGTTTTTGCCAAACGTCTTGCGATGTTTCACAATGTCTTATGTGACAAAGTTCTGTAGGACTCACAACTAAAATAATATCAGCTTTTGCTTTACGATCGGCTTTGTCCCACGTGGCCGCGTGTCTAGCGTTGTTAGCAATTGCTTCCGCGTCAGCACCTACTGCCGCTGTAGGCCTAGGATTAGTTCCATCGACGTATTCCCAGTGGTCGTTCTTAATTAAAATTGCTTCCATTTGTTGTCTCCATGTATGATAGTTTTCTTTTCCCAACTTTTCTATATGCGTCGAGAATCCGGACATCTTGAATGAATGGATATGATTTCAGGCGTGACTAACGATACTTATATTTATGTTACCGCATTTTCACTGTCCTATCACGTTAACAAAACAAATAGTTAATGTTTATCTTCTTCCAAAACGTTAATACAGCATCCTGGACCCATAACCTGTTAGTTTTATTTATGAAAGAACAATAAACAATTAAAGAATAAAGAGCACATGCTCGCCACTCGAGATATACACCGGAACTATCAAAGATGTTGCGTGAGACGCTTTGGTGACGTCATCACAGAAGTGGCTTCACAAATCTAAAGGTGGAATAGTTACTAAACTCGTGTTTGTTGTTATAGGCCTAGTTAAGAGAATGTTTATTTACTACACACAACAATTACATATATTGTCTCGCGGAACTTTTTGTTCACATTAGTGAGAACGTTCAATATGTATATTATTTTTATGTTATACCAATAGTTTTTGCAGCGCACGTGGAGAAAGCATATTTTTAGGAAGTTTTTATACCTTGTGTAAAACTATCGACATTTTTATGAGGAATAAATTAAATTTTCAAAATAAAATATAGCCTATGCTACTCGCTAATAATGTAGATTTATATTGGTGAAATAATTTTAAAATCGGTCTAGTATTTTTTGAGTTAGTCCATTACAAACAAAAAACAAAAAATCAAATCTTTCCTCTTTATAATATTAGTGTAGATAATAAAAATTGACTACTTGTAATTTGTTTGTCAAGGTGGTACCTATAATTGCAAGTCTATAAACTATATTAAATGTTTATTTTCAAAGAAAATTTTATTAGGTTTGGTAAGAAAATATTTTAACTCGGTAAGATCTTTAAAAACGTAACTTACATAACATTCTTGATCTAGCTTGTGTGCCAAAAAACTATTCTTTATGCCAATGGTTCTCAATATTTTTCACCTGATGCCCTTCTTGGTAGCTAATACGATTACCATCCCCCTCCCTCTATTTTTTGATATATTTATTAAAAAAATTGCAATCAGTTCTTTATTTTATACAAAAATCAATGTAATACTGGCAGGATAAAGGTAGAAACAAATGACTGAATATTATTGTGATGGTTGGTTGGTAATATTTGTTTTTCATCATTTCTTGAATATTGGGTTTGATGTTTGACATAGTACACCGTGAATTGCTTTCCACTTCGTCGATCACGCCATATGGTTTTTATGAGCGTTAATAATTGCATATTAGGTTGTGTTGCACGTGGCTGCAATGGTAGCTTAGAGCAGCAATTTTCAAACTGTTCTCCTCAGTCTCTTTAGACTATGCCACTTATCTCAGGCTAAGTGAGGCTATTTTATAATATAATTTATTTGTTTTTCACACTTTAAAATAGCATCACTGACCAGGATTGCCAGTTGTTTCAAATCTGAATAAAATACATTTGCAAAAGTTTTATTCAAAAGATGTAAGATCTCTGTTTGTTTTATACTTCTCTACTTTTAATAATGACAGTTAAATTTTACATGTTCATTATATTAGTATAAAAATTGCTATAAGGGCTTCAGCATGTATTTTTTTTCTGGTGCAAGAGTTGCTTTAGTCAAAAAATAATGGGACCCTTTGAGTTAGGGGGAGGGTAGAGAGGAAAATTGGGGGTGAATCTGAGACTTTTGAGCTGGAACTGATTGGAAGGGTTGCCAATACCGCAATAAATAATTATCTTAATTACTTCGGAAAAGTTATTTGAATAAAAATTCTTTAATCATTAATGGTTTTAAACGCTCTACCCGAATTTTTCCCATGCCTCCCTCCCCCACCGGAAGTGCTTCATGCTCCCCGGGTTGGGATCCAATGTTCTATGTGGAACATAAACAGTTAAAAATTGATTCCGCATTTCCCTACTATATAACACTAATACGATAGTGGCACTGCCATCAGCATATATGCTAACATATATTATTTTTTCTTCCTCTTTTTTTCTAAAAGAAGATAAAGATACAAAAGGAGAGAAAGGGTGGGGGGTAGAGAACAGGTCAAAATTGTGGGAAAGACTTTTGCAGGGTCGACTTAAGTAATAAAATATATTGCTATATTTTTAATATATCATCGAATTTAAGGTAAATTTAAATATTTTATATCAGAATATAGGTTTTAAAATTATGATGAATACGTATAAGGCTGGTGTGTATATAGCTCTCACATTTTGGATTAATTACTGGATATTGAACACGTTCGAGACACGTAGGCTATCCTAAATAATAAAAGAACTTCAGTTATTCGTTATTTTTCTTGATTTAAAGCACGAATTGGAGCACAGATAGCATCCAGATTAAAAAATCATTTTGGACATGATAAATTCACAGTAAATAATATAAACGTAGTGATAGAACAAAAAAGTTATGGCTAAATTGTCTACATAAGCGCTCCTTAATTTAAAGACAGGAATAATATGTTTCATCGTCATTTTATAAACAAAAATTTTTGTACTAATGTATACTTACACTTTTCAGAATGTATTTTAAATTATTTTATATGGTTAAGGGCCGGTCGCACAAACACTAACTAGTGGTTTTATCAGAGATCAGATGTAAGTTGATCTCCAATCAGTGTCTCAAACATCACTTTCAGTTTCACCCAGAGCCATATTTTGGGTATGCAACGCCTCTGTGCAGTCGTTTATTTTACAACCCCCTCCCTTTCCTCCTTAATCATCTACATCACTTATCACCTAAATACAAAATTGACTTTCAATATTATATGGTTGTGAAAATCTTACATATTGTTAATTTATTTTTAGTATAATTTAACTATCGTAATAAAATTATATAAACGATAAAAACTAAGAAATTTACAAGTCCATGCAAATATTCCGCAGAAAATTATTCCTGTACAAAAAATGTTTGAATATGTATACTAAAATCCTATAAGTAGTACTAAGAAAGGTCACTATAAAGATAGCCCTCATTTATGAGCTTATTTCAGCTATAGAAGTGGTATTCTCATAGCCTTTGCGTTGCACACGAATTAATTAATTCTTCAAATTCCAGTTTTACTATAATGTCTGGTTCAATGGCAAGTATTCCCAGTTTGACGAGTCGTTCTTGAGTTTGGGCTGTTCGTAGAAAAATTGTAATCCTTTTTAGAGCTGGAAATGATATTTCAGCAGAACACTTTGTTGTTGGAGAAAAATTGTATATCTTTAGTGCTG
Organism: Timema douglasi; assembly: GCA_901482245.1. Lineage (NCBI taxonomy): Eukaryota > Metazoa > Arthropoda > Insecta > Phasmatodea > Timematidae > Timema > Timema douglasi. The sequence goes on along the minus strand of CABEEJ010007395.1, from coordinate 13,153 downwards.
TGTACACATTTGGGTATACACCTTTGAGGATTATTTGAGCTAGCATATGGAAAAGAAATAGAAGTGATCGTAGCTTCTGATCTTTTTCTTTCTTTATACTGAGTAGATAGCTTTTTAAGTGGATACATTCTTCATCAAAACTATTTTCTATGTCAACATTAAAGATAGCTTGAAGTTTTTCTGCAGCATGCAAAATATTAGACGAGTCAAGCTCAGTTAAACTAAAAATAAATGAAAATCTTTAATTAAACTTTTTATAAACATAAACTCTCTTCAACTCATTTTCAAGAGTTTCTATGATGTTAAAATATGTTATTTTCATTTTTCTCTATTCTTCTTCCTGGTCCTTCATGCCTTCTGACTCGGTCCCTGTATGGGAAGGTTCTGGTTCACCTTATGACCGATGATTCATCAACAAATCTCTTAAGCTTAATTTTACGTTTTAGTTCTGATGCATTAGAAACAGTAGCTGCAACAGATTCCTGACTGCTGACTTGAATAATATTCTTTTCTGCTAAGTTCTTGGAATGTAGAAAAAGGTCTTTATCTCTGATAAAAATGTAGTAAGAGAGTCCTATGTCCATGCACTCCTCTTGCAGTTGTTTCATAACCTTAGCAAAATGATTAAGAATGCAGCCCCAGATTGATGACATAAAGGCTACTTCAATACAATTTAGCTTTCTAAGAAGTCACTTTGCTTCACATCTAACCTTTCCCTTCAAATTTTCATTCGTTGAGATGAGCCTTAAGGCAGCAAACACTACTTCTCAATTTCCAATCAAACTTTTAAAAGCATCATCACGTGCATACCATAGATTTATTGACAGTGATTTCAATGTCTGATTGGCTGCGATAAAAAAATGTTTACAAAGTCCTCTGTTAGTCTGTGGAATCCTAAATATAGTTGTATGGGTTTTGTATCACTTCAAAAACCCGTAGTGCAATTTTACAACATCCTACTGCTTGTGAACCAACTAGATTAAGTTATTGAGCTGAGCAAGGATGGAAAAATACAACAAGGTGTCTTTCCTTAACCCTGGATAGTAAACTGGAATATATTACAGACATGTTGGCTGCATTGTCATACGATTGGCCTCTGCAGTTATCAATTTTCAGACCATGCACTTCTAAAATATTCAAAACTGTTAATAAAAAAAATCTTCAGGTAGGACCAGAATATTTATAAAGCATAAAATCCTTTCAACTGATAGCCCAGATTCAATTACATATCTAACAATAAAGCTCAGGTGGTCATGGTGTAGAATCCACTACGATAGAACAACATTTGGAATTAATCACTTCTTCATATATTTTTGCACTTACTGATTTACACATTAACTGTGTTAATTCCTCATAAGTTGCTGCTGACAAATACGAAGTATAACCTTTTCCGATGATACCAAATTTTGCAATATGATAAGCCAAAAGAGGAATAATATTCTACATTTAAGTCCATACACATAAATATATTTTCATTTTTTCATTGAGCCAAGCACTTCTCCATTTCCACGGAATGCTAGGCCTGGAGAAGCTAGTTTTTTCACCAAAAACAACCTTTTTAAAAAACATTTCTCCAGTAAGCAACTTACTGTTAATGCTGGCTAAGCAATCTTTTATCAATTATTTTCATCTCATTCCCTCTGTATTTTAGTTTTAATAAGCAATCTCTGTGGGATGCAGAGTTTTCATGTTCAGCATTGCACTTGCGAGCAGGATTACAATCATTAGAACCAGAACTTTCAAATTGGGATTCACCACCAAATAATTTGCAAGATGCACAAAACAATGATCCTTGACTAGGATAGTAAACAAGATAATCCCGATTAATAGTCTCACCAATTACTAAAACCCTTTTGAAAATATTTTGCTTCTGCAAGCGTTGTATTCCGTCACCAAATCACCGTGAGTAATGAGAAAATTCAGCATAATTGTGTTTCTTAATACAATTTTTTATTAAGTAGTTCCGGGTTTGGTCATTGATTTCCAAATAAAATGGATCATTACATTTTGGACCTACAATGGTCAAGTCCATTGTTTTGGGAGCACAGATTGTACATTGACACAATCTTTTGGAACTTAGACCTATCCACACTCTTTATTTAATTGGAAAATAATTCCACACACCTCAATGTTAGTTGGTGCATAGTTTGCTACTGCTAAGCTGTCACAAGACATGTCCAAGTCCCCAATACTCTGACCACTCTTACTTGGTGAATCAATTCTTAGGATCTTTGAGTATTGTTCACCATCAGGCCTACATTGTTAATTTTTTATAATACAACTAAAGTGGGAGTTTTTGGGTGTGTTGAATTGCATTTGGGGCTTGAAAAATACTATTTTAAATAGAACACACAAAAATAAACTATCTGAGCAATATGGACAAGTAAATAAAGCACGCCTCAAAGCAATACCAACACAACCTTGCGTGGTGAAATAAGCAAAATTACCAAATTAGAGAATATGCAGCGCTTCAGTCAATTTGAAGGTAGCTGTGCTGCCATCTTTCGTAAATATGAAATAGTCTGTTGTTCTTTAATAATGAATGATGAGAGAGGGCTAACGAATCGCTATGTTTTATACTTCACGCAAAATGCTATACATTTGTTTACTGGTTACATTAAGTTTGCTATATTTGTCTTATTTTCATAATGTTTTGCCACCCCTATAAAACTTGCCACCCTGTGCAGCTGCACATGTTGAGCGTGAGGATCCAGAAATACACTAATTGGCCCGGATGGGCTACAAATGGGCCACTAACGATTTTGAACTACAACTAACTGTTGTTCGGTGTAGGTGACTGAATGGGCTTACTTCAATTATACAGCCAACTCACCAGATTTCCAGCGTACGTGTTTTGGGAACAAGCAAAGTTGGACTGCAACTAACCAGATATCTGGTGTACGTGACTGTATGGGTGTACTTAGAGTCAACTGATAGCTCACCGGATATCCGGTGTATGTGTTTTGTGAATGAGCCAAGTTGGCAACTGCTAACAAGAGATTGCAGTTAACATGAGCTAGCTGTGTGGCGTTGTAATTTTAATATGAAAACTCCCCCCTATTTACCCATCGACTAGACCTATATAACGAGGGAGCTCAGGAAATATGATTGACTATTACATACGATACTTCTACGAGAGGTCCTTGACTGGACTTGGACGCTATCACTCCAGTATGGCAATATATGAACTTATATATTTTAATGATTATTTAACATTTAAACAACATTTAATGGGCTTGAGTGTTTTGAACACGATTAATTATGTAGTTATTTAATCGGTAAATTTCTCACTAGAAGATGTAATTTTTGAAAGTAAATTTGTTTATGAAACACTTAATGTTTTCTTTTGCCGCTTAGGTGCTAGTCTCTTTGTAAATTTTAGATATGATAATAGGTATCAACTTTTGATTCTTTTTTAAGCTTGGCAAATTTCAAATATAATTTGTATCGCTCTTGTGAGCTAACAATCACTTTTTGAACGTTTAAATTTGATACGGTTTCGTGAATAGGTAATATTTTGTAGATATATTTTCTTTGAAGAATATATTAATGTAATTCATTTTTTGTTGTTTTATAAGTTTTAACTTTAACTTTTACCAATTCGTTTTGTGAGACATTACATATATTCTAGTGTAATATTACTTTTTTTCTATTATAATGTTAAATGTTAACATGCTAGAATCTTCTCGATTACTTCAAAGGTGGTGGAAGTAATAGTCCCACAGAAGTTTGAGCTATGTCGGGAAGTTAGACATTTGTGTACTTTATATATATCAGAATTGTTATTTAAATTTAATCTTAATATTTAAAATGGTTTGGTCTGTATTCACAATGCTGATTAAGACGCGTTGTCAACCTTTTAAAATAGATTTTTCAAGTTTTTTATTATGATACTAACAATTTTTATTGTAATTGGGTCTCTTCTAGGCTAATTCTGATAAATGAATCATTTACTTTGAGATTGTGAAATTTATTCTCAAATGTACTGCGCAAGTGCAGTCTCTGCAGTTTTTTTTTTATGTTTTTCAACACTGTTCAGCTTGCCTTGCGAGAACATGTAATTTTTATTTACCATTGTTGTTTTGCCTTGAATAAATATTACAATTTTTTCTTAAACTTGTAAATGTTTATATTTTTTGTAATATTAAATTTCTTATAGTTTCCATCCACTCTCATCTAGGCTATTGTGGCCTTAGCCAGAAGAAGTGGTGATCGGTACAGAGGGAATATCCTATTAAGATCTTGTTTATTGGTTGAATTTACTGAAACCCTCCACAAAATACTTTGGTTGGACCAATAATAAAAGTACACTGTGGTGGACGAGGAAAAATTAGGTCATACATCATTATAATGGTTTATTCTTGAAACTTGGGAGGAGGGAGGGAAAGTCAAGTTCATATATACCACCCATCCAGGATATCTGACTAGTGTATACTGGAGCAAGGTAGAATTTAGGGAGTGGGGGGAAGTAACCGCATTTGAGTGGAGGTAGAGAGAACAATCATTTATGATAAACATAACTCGCTAAAACATGTTGGGATCTAAACAAACTACCTGCATGATACTAGAAAACCAGACCAGATGAGAGGCTTTAGGCGAGGATCAGACGAACAATTTAATTCCAACTAAACGGTCTAGTTGGTTTGGTAAGGCACATGAGACAGAACAGTTGGTCATTCTAGATTGGATCCAATGTAGGATGACACAAGTAGGTTATTTGAAATAGCCGTGGAGGAAACGGCGGCTATTTGTGCTTGCCTTATTTGCCTTAACAATGCCACTAGGTATTACAAAGTTCATTTCTTCACTTACAAAATTAACCCCTAAGCTATATTGAGCTAGTTCTACCGAGTCCATATAATTACACTTTATCCCTATATTGAGCTAGTTATATCCATTCTACCTCATTTCAACTTATTATTATTATCTTGAGATAGTTATCCAGTCCGCCTATCTACACCTCATCCCTATCTAGAGAGATTTACATCTAGTCCCACTTACTACATCTTATTCTTATCTTAATCAAGCTCTATCTAGTTCCCTTCATTAATTGATCATGGCTCTAGATTCTCAAATTCACGGGGCATATCTTTCCCTCCATAATCTGTGAGATTTAATTATCCTAACAATGCCTTGTGATGAGTACAAAGGATCCAACTCACTATTATGTAGCCGTTTACACTCCCCATAATTATCACACCATTTGGACCAAATATATTCCTAACCGCCTAACTAATCCGATTTTTGAAGAAGAAAAGAATTCTTAAATAGTGAGATTGAGTTTATCTCAATGGTCACTTTCACCGGAACATAAAATAAATTTTAACCGTATGTAGCAACATTTTCTCTTTAAAACCCACACCAAATTCTGATATTATTGACCTCTAATATGAGTAAATAGTTTGTACTCAATCATTTTGTGCTAATGGTGTAACGTCGAAATTAAGTTAGTACATAGGGAAACCATCCAACAGTTTACTCGACAGTGTGCGGTCCGATAGACTCCTATTCACGTGTGAAGGGTAAACGAAAGTTGGTCCAACACTTTGGTTTGATACAAGTTGAAGTTGAGTCCATATTTTCAGTTGGGCTACGATCAACGCTCATCGTGTGCTCGCTCCCATTCAACACCATTCACTTATTATGCACCTAGCCTTAGAACGCATAGCACACTGAAGCGTGTGTCAGGTTGTTACCAAGTTAAGCGAAACTAACACTTTTGAGCAAATAAAGAACTACACTGATTGCGAGTCCTGCATTCAGTTTGAGATCATTTTCTAGTTTAGTTTCAAGACAGTGAAGCATAATATACCATTTAACGTTAATTTTAGCGTAAATCATGGGTTTTAATGAAGGACGTACTAAAGCGACACTTGGTCCCACTTTTAAAATAAGGATCTACGATCCTTAAAAACTAGCAGTAAATAACAGGACCATTGTAAAATATCTCCACGAACAAAGTCGCAATTTTTTCAGTGACAGTGAAAGCGATCTTTGCTGATTCCTCTCTAAGAAGGGAAATCGTCCAAGGGGACACTTTAATGGTTAAAAGAAGCACTCGTGGTAGCTATTGAAAAAAACACTTGCAATAACATTATAAAACAGATTGGACGTGTATTAAACACTCGCACAGTCGAAGGTTTGGAGATGACCTAGTCACTCCAACTCAACTTCCACTATTTATATTTATTATCTCATAATAATAACCAAAGTGAAATACATATTTATCCTAAATATTTATTTGTAATCTTTAAGTCAAGCTATCTTTCCTTTAAATCACACCCAATCTAATTGTTGGTAGGGCACGTGGAACTTCCTGGTACCCGAATACGACATGTTTAATATTTAAATCTAGCACAAAGATATAAATTGACGCATGTGAATCCAAGGTGATCAGACACTATACTAGTCCGGTTAGGATACAAACTAAATACGCCTGGACGGATATGACCACTGGCCATTAGAACAGGCTGTTGTTAATCGCAAATTATATGTTTATAACAGATTGTAGCAAATGATAAACGTCAGTCAAGTCATTGCTATTGGATTAAATCATCAAATATATACATAGCATGTAAATAGTAGAAAGTATTTCTTCCTCCAAATGAAAATGCTATAATTAGCACATGCCAGTACACTACTCAGGGTAAGTTCACTAAATACCAATTAGACCACAACTATTTAAAAGTTGTTCCAGCTCCCCTCAGTGTTGAAGTGCTATTAACATAGTTGATGGTGCGCCCCCGGGCGTAGTTCCACCGTTCCACGTCAGTCGTAAACATGGTCGCGCTACTGGTGCTCTTGAGTTAGAGATGCGCCCATTAAGGAAACGGACTTGAGTCAGGCGTACAAGGAAATTAGACCGCCCTTAAATGGGCTCTAATCTACTGAGTTAATGTGCCTAGAAAGACTTGTAGTACTTGCTGGAAATGAGAGCAAACTTCAAATTCTGCATCATTACTCATCTGTAGGAATCGGAAAATAACATTAGTCTGTGATAATTAGCCCCCACCGCTTCTTACTACCCATCTCGGCTGTTTATATATTTACGCTAATGTAGGGGGGTGAGGGTAAGGTAGTATACCATTGAGAGGGGAAGAATGACGAGGGAAAGCACCAAATAAACTCATCTGAGGGGATCCTGCCAAGATTAAATTCACGATCTCCCCGTACCGGCAAACCAGACAAGATGAAGTTACCCCAGTTGCCTCCGTGCCAACCATCACAGGTATAACTTATAATTACAATGATATTTTCATATTTACACAGTTCATGTTGCTTAAAGTGCGCCCTCGTTATTATAGTTTAATACTAAACGTATCACAGCAGTGGCTGAGTGGTCTAGGGTAAGGCATTAGACTCGCATCGCACTTGGTCGTCTTTGATTCAGAGATTAGAGCGCTACTATCCGGCTAGAATGCGCCGAGGGTGGCTTTTTACCACGTAGATTTTCAACTATATATATATATATATATATTACCCTCCACGATATCACGAGTAAATGTCCTTCACGTCACACCTTATACTTGTAAATATTATAAATGTCCAAGTGAACCTCACAATTATTTGAAACCAAACTATAATTTCTTCAAAATGTTACCAGTCCACTACTTAAGATTTGATAATTTCACTACACGCATCCATTAAAAATTAACATCAGTAAAAAATAACATGTCTATAAACATGCCTTACCCATGGGCGCTCGCAGTAACGGACGAGGGGGGGCACTTGCCCCCCCCCCCCACCCTGGAATTCTGTTTTCTTTGACACGAAAATATTGTTATATTTTTTTCATCTTCTTGTTCACCTTACAATTCTTTCTTAAAAAATGTAACAACTTTAAGGTTTGCAATTATGGTATATGATCACCGCATCCACCATTTTCGAATAAAATCTGTCATTATATTTTAGGCTATTGTCGACATTCCATCATAATCTTATCGTATAAGAACAGAGAAAAGGAACGACACGAGCGCGTGCGTGTGTGCTTGTGTGTGCAGGGGGTAAGGACTATATTTGACCCACCTTGGAAAAGTTCTGTGGGGGCCCATGGCCTTAACCGATTTGCTAAGGTAATGACACGCTAATTAATATTTGTTTCGCTATTATAGTAGTAATTATTAGCTGTTTAATGCATAATTATTAATTTTTACTTTTCCTTGAACACTCGGGGAGAGAAGTATTGTGATCACAAAAAAAAAATTTAACTCCAGCTTTTGAAAAATGTAGACGAACCGGAAAATTTGTTTTTGCAATGCCGTCTGTCTGTATCTAGGCTTAGAACCGAAACTGTTTTACCGATTGGACTAAAACTTGGTATCTAGGGTTATCATAAATTTCTGCTGAGGGATCTTTGGAATTTGATATCCAACCACAAAATTAAGGGTAGTTTGCTAATGGACAAAGAGATAAAAGGTTTATTTTTTCAAAATACCTTACAACGATTTTGCTTAACATTCGTAACAAGTCATTGTTTAGCATTACAAAGAAAATGGCTGTTCTCATTTTTCCATAAAACTTACTTTTAGGATACTATACACATACAAAACTTCCCGATTTGTATCATCTCTGTGCAATTATTTTAGATAAAAAATAACTTCTCATTGTAAAGTTGTATTATTATAAATAACAATTTTTTATTGTAAAAATATATTTATAAGCCCAATAGATTCTGAACTAGAAGAAAATATATAAGTTATGTATGTTGATATATCAATGGTGGAGAGAGATGTTCCTATTTTCTCAATGTTTCTGTACCAAAATACTATTTCATTCATGCTCTTTGGTAGAGTGTTTTTAAAACAATGTCTATTATTTTGTTTCATATTTTATACGAGTTTAAATTAAATGTCACTATTTTAAGAAAAAAGATAATGTCCGTGAAGTGCACCGTACCATTTATTTTTAAATATATGTGCAATTTGTGTAAAATAAATACACGCATATAGGCTAAGAGGTAGAAAAATTAAAACTTATTTAGACTGAAAGAAAGGAAATCTTTGATAATAAATGTGATATTTACAACATAATAATGGTATACCACACTTAAACTTCTAGCATCTTATAGAACAAATAATTAATTTTAAACGTACTTTTACAAATTAAATAAAGATATCATAGGTGCAAATGGGAGTATAACATTACGAGTAAAGTATTTAGGATAGAACTATCTTAATATAGGTACAGGATATAATAAGTTGGACTGTGTGAAGATAAATCAAATAGATATATAGTGTAATGAGATAGACTGGATAGAACTAGCTCAAGATAGAGATAAGGTATAATGAAGTAGACCTGATAGAACAAGATATGGATAAGGTGTAATAAGGTGGACTGAATAGAACTATATCAAGATATGGATAGCGTGCAATAAGGTGGACTGGATAGAACTAGCTCAAGATAGGGATATTCTTTAGTGAGGTGGACTGGAGATAAGGCATTTTCCTGCCTCCTGCGGTAGTAGTAACCATGGTAAAAGGAAGTATAAAAAAAGTTAATAACCTTACCATTATTTACTGCTCTTGATCGGCTATATTTCAAGTGATACGTGTTTAGGGTTAAGGAATAATTTTGGAACACCTTGCACCAATAAAATAAAACAAGGACCATATTTCAATGTGACAAGACGTGAACAAACAGAAGCTTTCACTGCGTGAACACAAATACAACCGACTGATTTATTGCTCCAGTAAAAACTTGGGCAAACATGTAGACTGAAACTATTACGAATGCCTCCAGCAATGTAAACATTGTCTCAGAGGTTACTTGGACCAAGAATAACAACTTCGAAGCGGTTTATATAGACCGTCTCTCACCACGGATAACACGAAATTTTGAAGGGCAATACAGCTCTAACGCGGCGTTGCTTCGTCAGTCGTCACACGGCTTACTATGATATTCAGGACCCCTAATTTGGAGACTTGCGAGAGAACACGATAGCTAACAAACCCGCAAGTGAATATCTCACAAACAGAAAGTTGTACCAAAGCATAGCTGTAAACACTAATATTGTATTGTATTTATTAGGAAACTATTTTCAGTTTGCTTGGAACTAAGTTTACCATCGCAAATTTTCATGGATTATAGAAGTATCAGTTAAACTTAATCTTCATTTGATATTTATCTGAGCTACGTGGTAGCGTACTTAGCTATAGTGTGAAGTGTTACAAAATACTTACTCAGTTTTACATTCTTAATTTTATCAGAGCCAAAATTGTATTCGAATTTAGTATAAATATAGTCCTATTCTATTCTTGCAATAATTTTTAAAACATTAGATAAAGTGGGTTGGCTAATAATCAAAATAAGGTTGCTTTGTCAAATTTTTTTATTCACACTTTTTTATTATACAAAACCCATTAAGTTAGTTTTTACAGATTCTCCTATAGACGAAATTTCCAAGTTGATGTTTATTTTAAACTTACCTTGATTATTTATTTTTAATTTTTAATAGTTGGATAATCTACAAAGACGAAGAAACGTTGTTTCTTAAGACAGTTATTTTAAAATATTATTCAATGTTTATTAATACAATTTATGGAGTCAAGGTTTATTTTTTCCGTCAGATACAATAGACGTGTCCTGTTGTGCATGATGTTTAGTTGTAAAGGGGATTATCTCAGTTTTTGCAGTTAAGGCATTTCAAAATTAGGTATTAATGATATGCTAGCAATCCAATAGCGAATTTTAATTTAAGGTAAGCATGCCTTTCTGAGATGATAAAGTTTTCTTAAGCGATGGACTGATAATTGCTTCTAGATCGAATGGTCAATCACGATCGACGTGTTGACGACCATTGGTTTAGACCATTCGGCCACTAAACTGAAGCGGGTTTTCTGAAGTAAACTATGCTAATACCATTAAATTGTGCTCAAAGTTTCGGCGCACAGCACACCAGTCCATCTAACAATGCAATACAATCTGAGGGTCATCGTTAACGGCCCTACATCACAGAAAGTGTTGCCATTATTGCATGTGCTGTGTACTCTACGAATCGTCTCAATCCTTCTCACACACGTTTGAATCTGGCTCTATGGCGAGTCAGATCTCTCAACTTGTCCAACAAGCAAACATTTGGATCAGCTCTCTCCACGCACAATCAATTTTTTGGGGGATTTGCTCGTGCGAGCCAGATTTATTTATTGATGGGATATAATTCAAGATTGTATGGTCAGTTATATACGTCCATCAAAGACTCTCCCCTTAAACTAAAAGTGCTAGACAAAGGTCTCAGTCATGTTCGAGCTTAGTGCCTGGATATGAGGTCAACATTGAACGCTTGCTGTCAGCTGTTTGGAACAATAAAGGTAAAAAATATTTTATTTTGCTTTTGTTTGCAATTTGGGAAAATATTGAATATGATAGACTACATAATTATACAGGCTATTCGGAAACTCATAGCCCAAACTGCACATATAGAGTATTTGAGCCAAAAGTAATACAAAATACTTGGACACTTACATCCGGAAACCTATGCTAATAACATTACTAGGTGTCAAAAGTTCCGGCGTACAGCGCCTGGAGAGCAAAACTGCTCAAACATGCGTGTACAACAGGTTTTATAGGACTTAGGCGCGTGGTACTGTACATCTCGACATCTTATAGCACGGCAGCAGAAAATAGCCCAATTAATAGTAAACAACACACCAGTCTTTCTAGAGATGCGAATACGTTCTGAAGCTAATCATTTACGGTCATGCGCCACAGAAAGGGTGTCCGCTATTACATATGCAGTGCCACGTGCCTAACTCCTATGCAACTTGTTGTACACTCACGCTTGACAGCTTTGCTCTCCTGGTGCTGTACGCCAAACCCTTTAACACAGCTTAATGGTATAAGCATAGTTTTCCGGATGTACGTGTAAAGGGATTTTGTATTACTTTTGATTCAAACAAACTATATGTGCAGTTTGGTCTTGAGTTACTGAATAATAAAATTCATCTAGTATCTGTCGTCCTTCAAGGGCTATTTATCTGAATTTCATAGCGATATAAAACTTAGTTTTGTGAGATTATTTTAACATGTAGGTAATATCAATGTTACATAGCATACTAGCGATTCTTCTTTGTATTGTAAGCCTGAGTCAGCCAGACAAATATAAAACAAACAAACCATAATAATATAGCAAATATGTTATTAGTACCAGTTCAATTTGTGTATAGTCACAAATCAGTGTTTTGGAACCAAGCAAAACAATTGGAATAAATACCCACCTCAGAACCATAAGGAGGATTGAAGCTTTTTCATTAGAAACTGAGTGGCATTGCGTGAGTACGGCAGTACGCTCGAGCACCAGTTCAATATAGAGTTACCCCTTTGATGTAAGCATATAGTAAGACCAACTTGGGCTGGTAACTATTTTAGACTTTAACAATTATAATAACCGACTAAATCCCATTTTGTGTCATGGTCATCCTTACAACCATCCCACCGGTGGCAGGACAAATTATAGTGACAGTATTGACGGTATGGATCATGGTCATCCTCACAACCATCCCACCGGGAGTAGGACAAATTGTAGTGACAGTATTGATGGTATGTATAATTGTCATCCTTACAACATTCCATCCGGGGGCAGGACAAATTGTAGTGACAGTATTGATGGTATGTATAATTGCCATCCTTACAACATTCCCACCGGGGGCAGGACAAATTGTAGTGACAGTATTGATGATATGTATAATTGTCATCCTTAAAACATTCCTACCGGTGGCAGGACAAATTGTAGTGACAGTATTGACGGTATGTAAAATTGTCATCCTTAAAACATTCCTACAGGTGGCAGGACAAATTGTAGTGACAGTATTGATGTTATGGATCATGGTCATCCTTACAACCATCCCACCGGGGGCAGGACAAATTGTAGTGACAGTATTGATGGTATGGATCATGGTCATCCTTACAACCATCCCACCGGTGGCAGGACAAATTGTAGTGACAGTATTGACGGTATGGATCATGGTCATCCTTACAACCATCCCACATTGGGCAGAACAAATTGTAGTGACAGTATTGATGGTATGGATCATGGTCATCCTTACAACATTCCCACCGGGGGCAGGACAAAATGTAGTGACAGTATTGATGGTATGGATCATGGTCATCCTTACAACCATCCCACCGGGGCAGGACAAATTGTAGTGACAGTATTGAT
>CABEEJ010007394.1:9202-19450 GCA_901482245.1 Timema douglasi | reverse complement strand
ACTCATTATCACCCTCATACTCACTATCACCCTCATACTCACTATCACCCTCATACTCACTATCACCCTCATACTCACTATCACCCTCGCACCCACTATCACCCTCGTACTCACTATCACCCTCGTACCCACTATCACCCTCATACTCACTATCACCCTCGTACCCACTATCACCATCACCTCATCTCATCGGGACATGGAAAGAGCCTCCACTGAAAGGATGTACGATCCGTACATTTGGGCGTCCCCTAGACAACGGTTCATTAGTACTGGCTGATCCTTCCACAAACTGAGCTCCGAGTGATGTAGTCCATTATTACTTGGTGGATATCGTGCCATCTTGTACAGCGGGTTGCATTTTAGACTCACGCAACTAGGCACGCTATGCACTATCACACCTAGACTCTAATATAACAAGATAAAGAGAGGGAAGAAAATGAGCAGTTCACCCTTTGAGGCCTCTAGTTTATAGTTAATGATACTTCCCCTCTTCCTATTACGAGTAAAAACACTAACTCTACTATTAACGCACGGACAACATTTGACTTGTGTTTTTTTTATAAATATATTTTTCTAATGTCCTGTTTTGTTTGTTTGTATGGTATTTATTTTGTTAAAGCATCAAATAATTAACATGAGATAACCGGAAACACAGAGAAATTACAGTTACTATTATTATTATTATTAGCACCGCGTCTTACTACCCGTTCGGGTTATACGCACTTACGTTAATGTGTAATGGTAGGGTGATTGTGAGATGAAATGGAGGACCTACAGTTTAACGTGGAATCCGAACCACGGTGGAGACCTGGCATTCCTCACATTCACAAGATGTCTTGTCAGAGGTGAAGGAAGGGTTTGGTAATCAGATAAATCTGTGCCTGGACCGAGGATTGAACCCCTGACAGCCAGCATAGAAGTCTGACACCTTACCCCTAGACCGCCAGGTCACCGAAATTACAGTTAACACCAGCCCTGAAGGTCTCTCGAAAACTAACACTTAATAGTACGATTACTTAAAGTCTACACGATATGATATGGCGTCCAGACGGTCTGATTTCTTGCCTTCTGTGGGATAGGGGCGGGAAAATGCCCGTTTTAGATATAACTTTGATTCTGAGGATATTTATAATCTACATCCTGGCAGGAAGAGTCCTACAGGACATTTTTGTCAATAAACCAAGTGGCCTAAGTAGTATAAGATTAAAAAAATCAAGATCAATAAAATAGTTTCGTGACATTGCTTAGACTATTTTTATTTTAGCACCGATCAAACAGATTAGAATAATAGGCGTGCCTAACGACGTTGTTGATAAATAATTAAAATATCACGATTAGTTCTTTGTTCAACTACATGCATGCGCAGTAGATCCAATTTGTAAAGCTCGCAGTGACCCCCCTCCCCCCTCGGTGGTCGTGTGGGCAAAAGGGCCAGCCATATCCGGTTTGTCAGTAAAGTTAATCTAAAACCGCTTCCAATAATACTTACTTAGGCATTACTGTATAATTTATCTACAATAATACTAACTAAACGGACCAGTAATGTATGTACAGTTGTAACATAGCTATGTCCTACATTTTCTAGCAATAATCCGACACCTTAAGTTCAGTCGTTAGCGTGCCTGTCTATTGAGCTAAGTTTCCCGGGTTCGATTCTAGGCATGTCCAAACATATTTATTATTATTATTATTATTATTATTATTATTATTATTAGCACCGCGTCTTACTACCCGTTCGGGTTATACGCACTTACGCTAATGTGTAATGGTAGGTTGATTGTGAGATGAAATGGAGGACCTACAGCTTAACGTGGGATCCGAACCACGGTGGAGGCCTGGCATTCCCCACATTCACAAGATGTCTTGTCAGAGGTGAAGGAAGGGTTTGGTAATCAGATAAATCTGTGCCGGGACCGAGGATTGAACCCCGACCGCCAGCATAGAAGTCTGACACCTTACCCCTAGACCACCAGGTCACCAAAAATAAATGATCATTAATGAAATATAGGTTTACCCTTTCACAGTGACTGGGAACTGGATGCTGTGCCTGTCCTAGTCGTTAAGTTGGACCATAAGGCATATGAAGCTACGACAGGCCTATCAAACCTATAGTCGAAAAAATATAGCTTGAATAAAAAAGTGACCCAAGCCACCAGCTGGAAACAATAATGGATGTAAAGAAAATTATACTAACAAATAACGGTCTTCCTGTGAAAATCAGACTGTAATTTGCATGCCGTGGGCTGACGTTTACATGTTGAGAAACTGCCAACATGAACTATCCCCTCTTTTTTTTTAGGTATATGAAAATAGATTTGTCGAAAAAAAAAAGCTTCGAGTTTACCTTGAAGTGGCCATTTCTTGACAAAAGAACAATCATAAATACTCATAAATACAATCATAAATACCATTTCCGTCACGTCAAAACACGACGCAAGGACTTGGCTAGAAAGNAAAGGAGGGAAAGGGGGGGGGGGGATATGTCAACGACCAGAAATTGATATCCTCGGACAAGCCTCGAATCTCGACCAACAATACACACGGGCCAAGATTGACAGTAAGGAAATAAAGGTGAAACGCGAAAGGCCGTTACAACAATACAAAATAAAAAAGTTCCAAAGCATGTGAATGATGTAGAGAGGAAAAGGGGGGCGGTACCATTTAAAAATCTTGAAAAGTAAAATATATTTCAACATTTTCCTCTTTTGAGCCTTTCTAGTTATTTATTTTTTATTTTTACGTGTTTGTGTAGCGGAAAGTTGGAGAATTTTCTCCGAGGGGGAGTAAAGTCCATGGAGGTTCTAGAAATGGAATAGAGATAGATTGATAATAGTGAAGCAGGAAAGCTCCTTGGAGGTTGCAGAAAGGTTTCGAGGAGGTTTAAAGTCTTAAGTGAAGCTGGGAAGACCAAATATGAGGCGGGTAGGGGGATGGGGGGTAAGGTACTTGTAAGATATAGGCTGAAGTAAATCTGAGAATAAATAAATATATATATGTATATATGAGGTAAGAAAAAGGTCCTCCGAGGATAAAGGCTGAAGTGAAACCGGAAATACCTAATATGAAGATTATATTTTTAATTTTTGCTCGGTCTATATCTGAAGGTTAATAGACAACTACCCACCTCGGTGGCGTAGTTGGTTAACGCGCTAGTCGTGTTGAGCCCGACTGCCGAGGACGGGGAGATCGAGTTTCGAATCTCGGTCGGGTGAACTGGGGGTGGGGGTCCTAAATGGTTATCCACTCTCCCTTCACGCAAATGCGGGTTCACTTCCTCTAATTCACCCTTCCCAATTTCTAATCCATTAGCGTAATTAGTACTTAAAGCGTATAAGCCGAACGGGTAGTAAGACACGGTGCTAAATATTAATAGACACCTATGAGAACAATTTTTTACTGTCAGACCAAAATAGCCGTACCGCGTGTTTTCAGTCCAGCCAAAGAGATTGGCTCAAGGGGGCCAGGTAGCTGATATATCGCCAATAAGATGTTTCGCTTAGGTTGAATACTGACAAAACCTATAACAGTACACGAGTTTTGTATTTATTGAAATTAATATGTAAATTGCTAAACGGTTAAAGTAGTTTCCAGTATTCCTATAAGTAGTATTACACTACGGTTACCAAACTATTTCAAATTTTAATTTTATAAATAAGGTTTTAAAGCTTAGTACTAAACTAATAAATTATAAATACATAGCTAAAACAAGGAGAAAAATATTATCTAGCCTTGTGATTTCTTCTTTTTCCAATATTAATACTCACATCCATATTAACCTTGTTAAAGTAGTTATTAATTTAAAATAATATAAAAAATTAATAGAACACTAAATAAAAATTTTGTAGTATCCAAGAAAATTGAAGTAAAAATAGTTTTGCTTTATATAGTAAAAATTAATTTTGAATATTTAACTTAATGAAGTCATTATAAGCAATATAGTGCGAGGCTGAAAATGTGATAGTTTTCAATGTATAGTTTAATTAGTATGATTAGTAAAAGTTATACAGTCTCTTCGTTCTAGATAATATAAATCCCTTTTCATTGGCGAAAACCGATTTCAAATCCATAGAACAGGTTCGTCACAATCTTTTATTTTGTAATATCATGTTTTTATGGGTGAACGAGTGTTGACCGGCCCCTTAATTCGCTGAAAACTATTGTCTGCGCGCTACCACCAATATTAAGCACAAATTTTCTTTCTAGCTATTTTTTATCTACGTCTTACTACCCATTCATTTTATACGCCTGTGCACCGACAGCTCAAATATGTTAGGAATTAGTAAAGTTGAGTTTAAGAAGAAGTGTACCCACATTTGCGCGGATGGAGGGTGGAATACTATTTAGTGGGGGGGAAAAAACGCAGTACACCCGACCAGGATTCAAGCCCCGATTTCCCCGTGATAAGCGGTGTAGTCTAGGATAACAGTGACGCCTTAGACCATACGGCCACCAAAGGGGGTTTGCTCGCTAAGTTTTTTTTGATAATAGGTCACTAGAGAGAGTTGGTCGTACGAACGGTAACAGTTGACTTGTACTGAATTCAGTACGTAAACATCAGCCGATTGTACGATTATACTGCTCGATGTGTGTTTAAGATAGAACAAAAGAATAACACAGATGGATAGATGGATAAACAAACGTAAGGGAATAAACAGAGAAACGGGTGCAAAAAAAAGATGAAGAAAAAAAAAAGAGGCGAGAAGGTGTATATTTTTTCGCGGTACATTATCGTAAGGGGGGAAAAAGAAGAAAAATAGTTTTAGGGAAGGGTGGGAGGGGGGTGGCGGAAGCGAATGATAAAGGTTTGTAAGCCAAATAAGCTGGCAGTGTGGCAACTGGCAGTTTTTCTTCCTTTTTTTTTTTGCCAGGTTGCCAGATGTGTTACATGAGAGGGTGGTTTCGAATGAGGGTGGGTTCTTGAAAGAGAGCGTGTGAAGGGAGGGGGAGAAGGGATATTTTTGTTGGCACGAGACGTGACCAACCCCTTCAGGCTAAGAGAGACGAAAGAAAATACCCCTAACCACCCCAGCCTCCCCGTCTTGTTTTTTTTCTTAGGGCAAGAAGATAAGCCCGTGGGCATCATGCAAACAGGTCGACACGAGTAGGTATATAAATGGTCGACCAACCAAAGTATAAGAGGTTTAAGTGGTCGACAAAATTAAAGTTAATATTTGGAAGGCTAGGTGGTACAAGTGGTCGACAAAATGTAAACAAACATTTATAAGGCTAGGTGGTACAAGTGGTCGACACGAGTTAGGTACAACTGATCGACCAAAAAGTGGTCGACAAACTGTAAGCAAACATTTATAAGGCTAGGTGGTACAAGTGGTCGACACGAGTGGGTACAACCGGTCGACAAACTCATGTATAGGAGATACAAGTGGTCGACACGAGTAGATACAACCGGTCGACAAACTCATGTATAGGAGATACAAGTGGTCGACACGAGTAGATACAACCGGTCGACAAACTCAAGTATAGGAGGTTCAAGTGGTCGACAGAAAAGCGGTCGACACGAAAGAGCCAGGTAGTAAACGTCATGATGGATCCAGTTAAGAAGGGACCAAGTAACCGACAAGTTAACAAATTACGAACCAATCGCTCAACAACGGAATTATAAACGGAAGATAATATGAAAATACATTATTATTAATATTTGAAATATAGTAAAATTATATACAGTACTATGTTTTCAAAGGTTCAAGTTCATTGTGTGTGTGTGTTGCTAGAGTTTTTACGTTATGTTACATGAATCCTGATCACACTCTTTTTTAATTTAAATTAACGTTAATTTACGTGAATATTAAGTTGAGCGTGGATCCCAACATCATCTACTGCAGCGCTATCTACGTTGGTGGACTAATGTTTAAGACAGTAGGCAGAATCTCTGGCGAACGGTCGATCGGGGTTCGAATCTCAATCTAGTGTAATGGGGGGAGGGGGGTTCCCGTTTTTTCTTAAAGGTTTCTGACTCTCCGTCTATGTAAATGATAGTACACTTCCTCTAAATTCCACCTGCCTCATTTCTACCCCATCAGTGTAAATATTCGGATAACCCAAACGGGTACTAAAACATGGGGCTAAAATACAATGAAAATAACCTCTGGAGCGTTGCCTAGATGATCTCCTAGAGATGATCCGAAAATATTGAACAAATTTTAATCAAGTCCACAATTATTCCACCATAACATTTTCTTAGTTTTATTTGATATTTATTAAATGTTCCAACAATACAGTTTTAATGATAAAACAGTATTTTTCTTTTAAGTACCCCTTGTTTACGAGAGAAGGTAGCTTACCTCACATGGTTACAATATGGCACTGCTGGTATTACTTAAGTCACAGCGGGAAAAAATGGGTCATTTTATTTTATTACTATCTTTAATTTATTTATTTTATTTATATCACTTTCTAAAAAAAACTAGTTTTGGTGGCCGAATGGTCTAAGGCGTCACTCTCACCCTAGACTGGATTGCTTCCTATAACGAGTAGCTAGGGGTTCAAATCCCGGTATGATGTACTGAGGCTGGTTTTCCTAAATAATCAGCCACTAAAGATGAAAGGGTGGATACTCCCTTTTAGGGGGGGCCCCTGGCGGACGAGAAGACCAACTTGAACCGTCAATGCGGTCGCCAACTGTCCGGAGAAACGCAACTAATCAAACTAGATGAAATAATGGCGGCCTAGAATTGGGTGACTTACGTCACGTAACGAGGAAGATATAGTTTTTTTTTTGCACACTAACAAGAGCCCACCAGCATCGGTGCATAAAGGCGTCAGTATCGTCTCGTCTGGTATGCCGTTGACGGGAGCCAGGTCGGTGTTAAGATCCACCGACTGGGAATGCTGAGGATATTTTTAAAACTAGATAGTATTTTCCTAACTCTCTTAAAAATAAAATTCGGGTACACGTCCTCTCAATTCTACCTTCCTCATCCCTACCTGGATTAATGTGAATATGCAAACAGATTTATCTGATTACCGAACCCTTCCTTCACCTCTGACAAGACATCTTGTGAATGTGGGGAATGCCAGGCCTCCACCGTGGTTCGGATCCCACGTTAAACTGTGGGTCCTCCATTTCATCTCACAATCACCCTACCATTACACATTAGCGTAAGTGCGTATAACGCGAACGGGTAGTAAGACGCGGTGCTAATAATAATAATTTGCAAATAGCCAGGATGAGTTTAAGGACAAAGAGTGCCGATAAAGGATCCCAAGTGTTTTACAAGGATGTTGAACTACAACACCCTCTTCAAACCCTCCCCCTCTTTTCACAAAATAAAAATCCTCATCACATAATTTTTTTAGCACCACATCTTACTACCCGTTCGGTTTATCCGCTTATGTACTAATTGCGCCAATGTGTTAGGGATGAAGAAGGTTTAATTTATAGGAAGTGTACCCGAATTTACTTGGAATGAGAGGGAGAAACCGATTTAGGAAAACCCACCCTAAGTGCACCCGACCGGGATCGAACTTCGATCCAACCGAAGAGTAACTGAGAATATACACGTCTGCCGAAAACCCAGAGCAAAAACAAAACGTAATCACGTGACGAGTTCTGAGCCAATCACAAGATTTCAGCATCATCAGAGTTGTCCACCCTGGGCGACTTGAAATAACTTTAGGTTTATTTTCCTGCTAGACAACATCAGCTTGGAAGATCCAATTAATTAAAAAAAACACCAACCGACTCAATCAGTGCGCATAAATATATTCATACGTAATGTAAATAGAACAGAATCGTCATAAATATAGGTATTTACAACATCTAAAAAAATTAACCAAGAATAGGCAGTATTGACAAAATATCAATTTCACTAGAAAGCAAGAATTTTTGAACCTATATGTATCCTTCCTCCAGTGGCGGCTCGTGTATAGGCACTGCGGAACTGCAGCACCCCTTATTTTCACTTGATATTATCGATAACATTTAATATAATGAGTCCTCCTTTCTGTAATGCTTTCTTTATTTTTGTAGTACAATATATATTCCTTAAGCTTAATGTCAGTACTTCAGTAGCCATCCCCCAGTTTATGAAAAATATACAAAAAGTTTTGTATGGAACTGTGCGCTTCACAGTACCAGTGACGTGGTGTTTGACTTGTGTGCATGCGCACATTGGAGGGGGTGGGGAGGAAGGCAGGACTGCCAGGTAGAGAGAGCACTGTTACTCTCGCAGTGCCGACTCTGGCGTGATGGTGGAAGGAAGTGGTTTTTTTTTGCTCAGCATTTGTTGTTCTTAAAAACCGTGTACCATATTCTTTAATGTGATAAAGTGTATTAAGAGTATAGAGTTATATTATTATTCTGCTTCCAGCTATTCTATTTGATTCACTTTTTTTTCGGTTCTTTTATTTAACAGAAAGACTAAATGCGCTTGCAGTACTTTCAATGGAGAAAAATTTCCTCAATTGTCATCCAGAGATCAAGGAGAAAATTATTGAACTTTTAGAGCAAATTAAAACAAGAAGAATGGATTTCATTTTTAAATGAATATATCAACCTTGAACTGTAACAATTTAAGTTAAAGTAAGTAAAAACATTTTTTTTAAAGATCTTATCAAGTTCCTGAATACATTTTATTTTTATATATGTTTTTTTTCCTTTTACACAATTTTAAAACAAAGGCTAGACATTTTCTGGAGCAGCACCCCCACTAATTTTAGCTACGAGCCGCCACTGCTTTCCTCTATCAAATAAAGTTACGTTTTGATTGGCTCACAACAGAAAGTTGTAAACTAATATATGATTGTTTAATAGGGTTTTTATGTTAGCTATTACACCTTTTTAAAACTCTTTAAACTTAGAATTTAAACTTTTTAACTGGTTAGAAATTTCACCTACATTTTGTTGAACACAATGTTAAAAAAAATTCAAACCACTTCACAAATAATCCGGGATTTCTAAACGTCTGCAACACTTCTCAGTGTTCTTAATTTATTGTTTCTTATTTGTGACTCTTCTTAACTTTAGTTGAGTCAAAATATGACATTTGTCTTCTCCAACAAACAGAGACTTCATTCAGTGCTTCAACTCTGAAGGGACACTGATTTTAATGAAATGAGTGCTAAATCGAACCATGAGAAAAGTGACGCACCTACCCTCTGACGGTCAGATTTGGAATTACAAATGTGACATTTTTATTTGAGGTGGATACCAGCTTGACGTATCTCTCTGTGGTATTCACTCAAAATAGCCGGGTTTTTTTTTCGAGTTGAGAAACTTTTTTCGCCGTGGTGCAAAATGATGGCAGGTGATTGATACAGGTTGATTACAAAACATTTACTTTTAAAACTCACTGACTTGTTTCCTGGAAACAGTAAAAAAAATCCTGACTTAACCTTTTTGCAGTTTTTCTAGCTAAGTCATAAGTGGCCATTTTTTTTATTACAATGATTATAATATATTTTAGAAATCAATCCTAACAACTACTAAAGATAATCCTTTTTTTAAGTAATTTTTTCAATGTTTAATGTTTTAGGTATTATTTGTGTACCTGTGTAAATGTGTTATAAATACCCCATGTATTTTGTTAACATGGAGAAACAAAATTTCTCACTTTTGTTTAAATATTTATGTGCATAACTAGTAAAGTAATTAAATTCCCTGGCTGTTCTCTATTTTTGAATAAATTCCATGCCATTCCCTTGTTTTCCATGACATCAAAAAATTCCCTGACTTCTCCAGGTTTTCCCTGACTGTAGTTACAATGTTGGTAGTAAAGTCTGAAGATAATATTATTCAAAATCTCGATTCGTATCCTCATTCAAGTGGTGTTAAGAAAATACTTTTTTTTTCAAATTAACTTGTTTTGTTTTCAACTGGTGACGTCAATCCACAACCAAATAAGTTATAAAAAAAATCTCAGCGGACTTCAAAATTTGATCGCACTTAGGCCTCTATTGCTCTTAAATCTCAACATAGCGCGGACGAAGTTGTAGAAGAAATAAAAAAGAGTAGTGAATAGGGTTGGCGGGTTTTTTTTTTAAAGAAAAGAGAAAGGAGAACAAATAATATAAAGTTTTTCTTGTTGTAGGATGAGGCGGTGGAGAAAGTTTGATAGATCATGGAGAGAGTGGTGAAATTAAGGGTGGTCAGATAGGGGTTAATGTGGGTTTCTGGCAAACAGAGGGGTGAGAAATAGATCGGAGGAAGGAAAGGATGAGAGAAGGGTGGAGGAAGGAATTGAAGATAGGGAACGGATCTAACGGAAGACAAAGATTTCCAATAATAAAAAA
>CABEEJ010007393.1:0-31098 GCA_901482245.1 Timema douglasi | reverse complement strand
TCCTCACATTCACAAGATGTCTTGTCAGAGGTGAAAGAAGGGTTTGGTAATCAGATAAATCTGTGCCGGGACCGAGGATTGAACCCTGGACCCCCATCACAGATGTCCGACACCTTACCCCTAGACCATCAGGTCAGCGATAAAACGTAAGTTAGAATACGCCTTGTAAGCCAGGCCTCATGATTTGCTTTAAGAAAAAAATGACTTTAGGGTTTCTGTTGACATTTATATTTTCTTTTATATGTCTTAACCAAGTTGAACTATATTTAATATTAATTTCAAAACTATTATATCAATACCAGAAATTTAATTCTTAAAATTCTAATTCTAAAATAGGATATATTATTTAAATGATCCGTTTTGAAATCAAAGATAATATTGGAAGCCAATGCGTGGGAAAAAACAATCACTTATTGTGTATTACTCTAAAAGGAGCCTTAGGTTGTCATGTCATAACGATGTACTAACAGTTCGGCAGATCTTCTCGTAGAGTGTTGATGGTAAAAAAAATAAAGAGCTAAGATTTCTCCATCGAGATAGAAAGTATTTTTTTCAACACTTTAATAAACATAAGAGATCTAGTGATTATTATAATGTTTTTTAAAAAAATGTTGATAAAATCAGCGTATTTTAAAGTGCCGGAGTTAACTTAGTGGCAACCTTTCTAGCTCTGACCAGGGAGGTTGAGATTGGACAAGATTGTATATAGGCTGGACAGCCACATTACGATTTTAATCTGTACTGTATTCATATTAGCTCTAGTCAATTGCTGTTTAATTTTATTAAACTCCTTCTTTCTCACTGTTGCCCACAAATTAGTATAAACTGCTAATGGTTTGAGTAGGTAGTCAGACCCTTTGAACATAAAAAAAACTATACTTAAAAGGATCTTTACTGAAATCAAATCAAAATTCGATTAGAGTACTTAGTGATACATAATACATGAATCAATCTCTCGTTGAACAAAGTAATTATTTGTAAAGTTCGTTCACAGTAGTTTTGTTCTTTTCTGACAACCACATAAATGGGACGGACAGATCATATATTCTTTCTAATATATAAATTATTGTTGTTATTATTATTATTATTAGTACTGCGTCTTACTACCCGTTCGGGTTATACGCACTTAAGCTAATGTGTAATGGTTGGGTGATTGTGAGATGAAATGGAGGACCTACAGTTTAACGTGGGATCCGAGCCACGGTGGAGGCCTGGCATTCCACACATTCCCAAGTTGTAATTAATACACGTCTTGTAATAGGTGAAGGAAGGGTTTGGCACCCAGATATATCTGTGCCTGGACCGAGGATTGAACCCCGGATCCCAAGCACAGAGGTTCGAAACCTTACCCCTTAAACTGCCAGGTCACCTGTATACATTACTTGGTCCTGGTACATGGCTACGAACCTAGGTGTCCTGGGCTCAACTTCCGGATGGTACCTTGTGTAATTTTTGCGAAAGGTGAAATATACCAACAGTCTCTAAGGTTTGGTTATTTAGGCTTTAGTTAGGTAAATAGTTCCCACAGGTTCCACACCCTAACACTCATTACCTCCACCACCCCATCTCATGGGTACCTGGAAAGAGCCTCCACGGAAAGGATGAGGGATTGGCACATTCGTGTAGCCCTAGGACGACGGTACGTAACTAACATATAATCTTTTCACAGATGACAATCCAATATAAAACGCACATCTCCAAGATATACATTTTGAAAAGAACTATAAATGCCATTTTACAAAACTTAAAACTTTCAAAAATGTATTCACTAAACTACCCGTAAATGAATTAAATTCAGGTAAAAAAACATACATATCTACTTGCTATTAAAACTAATTTCAAGACATCAACTTTTAAACAAATTGTTTTAAGAAATTCCTAAAGAGTTCAAATTTTACAAATCAGTTTTCATTAAACCATACTTAAATTAATTTTTCTCTAAATAACAAGATTACAGGTTTATTTATCATCTAAAATCACAAACAGATATTACATGTATACAAAATTGTTAGCTATAATTAAAAAAAATTGTACGACACAATCATACTAACTTTATTATATTGTGTATGACTATAGCCTCAAAAGAAAATGTTCAAAAACAGTTTTTTATTAAAAATACCCAAAAATAATGTTTACTCATAAAATAAAACAAATCCTCTTGTTAATTACAATATAAATTATTTATTAAATTTAAACCAAATTGTTCAACTATATTCAAGCAAATTCAAGATTTCCAAAATAAACTATTTGTAAATCCCCATAAAATTATTTGTAATTTTTACAATAAAAACATATTTCTTACATATTATGAAAAATTATTCCCAGATACCTATTTTTAACACAATCTCTAAGGCTAGTTTCGAAATATTTCAACTTTATATAATAATTTTTTTTAGTAAACAACACTTAAATTATTTTATTTTATAAAAATAAAGACATTTTATTCATCATCATTAAAAATGACTCCTTGATATCTCTTTTGAACTAAATCAGAATAGATATTTTCAAAAATATTCAAAATTTACAAAATCGGCCTTGACTAAACACTATCCCAAAAACAAGAATGGATTGTTACTCACTCACAAGACATTCATTTGGAACCAAATTTTTAGAGCCATTTGTAAAATATTAAAAATTTTTGAAAAACTATAAATCAGTTAACTATCCATTTATAGGTTTCTAACCCAAATATAACTACATATTTTTGTTTGTCATACCACAAAATCTTCATACATATATTTTGAATAAAATATTTTTTCTAAAATCTCAAAATATTTTGAATTAACAAAAATGCCCCATCTGTAAATTACCATTCAACTAATTTTTACTTGAAAACCAATTAATATACAATGCTATTTGTTATGTCAATTAAATTCTAAATGTACAGTTTCAACCAACTCGTTAAAGGAATTTTCTAAAAATTTGGAATGAAAAAAAAAGTCACTTATCATTAGGACATGCTTAGTTTGAGGGTTAGATTAAAACAAACCTGTTTAGCGGTATAGCCTTATCAATTTTAAATATCAAGTTGAATCAAAATTTTTCCAACCGTCTCGAATCCTTGGCTGGGGACGAAAAAACAGACAAGGAGACGGACAGACTTTGGGACAGAGTTGGAGAACTACTTTTTTTGGTTATGACACACATAAAACGTAAAAATTCGTAATAATTTCGAAAATAATTTTTTTTCACGAAGTTTTAAGACTATATATAAAATCACGATTTCGCCAAGATATATGGCCATAACATCTAAATATCAATTTTGGAACAGTATATATCAAAACATCCCGACTATAGCCTCAGGTACATATAGATATGGAGAGAGAGATCACATTGCTTGGGTCGGTAGCCATCATAATAAGGTAAAAAGGCTCATGACCACAATACTCTCTCTATACAAGAAATATTACTCACACTAGCTGTGGATCTACACCCTTGGCAGATGTCTTGTCATCCTTGACTTAGAGAAGTGAACGAGCTCAAACATTAGTGAGGCTGATGAATGGATGGACATTCCAGAAACACGCAGCGGTGGTCGCAGGAACTAAAGCTTCACACTCTTATTGGACTGGATTGTCGGGGATGGGAGTTAAGGGTTCTAATCCCGGTAGACTATAGTAAGGGAGTACATTCCTAAATGTTGTCTCACACTCTCTTCCCACATGTACACCTAAACTACGGCAGGAGTGTAGGTAATATTTTATTAAGAACCATGTCCTACTACCCGTTCGGATTATACTTTATTGTTTGTTTATTTGAGGTATTTAACGTGCATTTTATGAACCAACTGATCACACAATCACACGATAATTTCTATGAGCGGTAGTGAAAGGGCTTACCAATTTCGCCAGGTAAGGTATTTGAATATACCTTCCAGGATTATTCCACACGCCACAGTCGACTTGGGACCAACGGCTTTATTTCCCCTCCGAAGGAAGTTGTGCTAAGGATTTTTATCTATAAAAAAACCCCAACAAATTTGACCCTATCTGTGTGTGAGCCCACGATCATCGAGTCCATAGTCAAGAACGTTAACCCAATACCACCGAGGTCAACTTCGAGCTAAGCACCTATCTACTAATTACGCTAGTGAGTTAGGGGCTAAGAAGGTTGAACTTAGAGGAAATTTACCCATATTTGCGTCGATAAATAGTGGGAATTCACTTAGAAATAACCACCCTCAGTAAAACCCAAATGGGTTAAAACCACGATCTTACGATGCGGGTTGTAGGTATTTTACAACTAGCAAAAACTAACAAATCTATTCACATGTATCCATTCGCCAAGCCATATGGTCTACAAGACCACGTGTTGATCTATTATCACTGTTAATGATCATAACTTTCACAACCAACAACTAGCTTTTAATCATAGTTTTGTTTTAACCGTTTTTACATCTTCTGCCAGCTGCCATTTACCATCACTCCTATAATGAATGGGTACTATATCTACTCTAAAACTATAACTTCCTCATCGCTGCTCCGTTAATGTTTCTGTCCCACGATGTTTTAGTAGCCATTAGGGCTACAATACGCAACTGGCTAATTAATGTATGAGTATAATTAAAGCGGTAACTAAAACGAAGTGTATACAAAAGAATGATGCTAGAAGAAAGGGCCCAGTTGGCGCGAACCGTCTCTTTGAGTGTTGGTCACTTTCTCTGAAAGGGAAAGGGGTGTGGTCTGTTTAATATATCCTTCTCTATTGTACCATTAGGTATCGTATTATAATGAACCAGTGGGTTAATTAATTACCCACGGACTACTTCCTCGTTGCAGCACACGTGTTATCTCGACTCGTTAGATCACACGTGTGAGTGTGTGCGTGTGTGTTTAGTGTTGTTTAAAATATAGACATTTGAATAAGTCTTGCGCGATTAATATTGCATTGTATTCACTTTTGATATGATGTAATTATTTGCACAGATATGTATTAATTGTTATTTAATGTCCACCTTTTTAAATCCTTACCTACAATCCATCTTTAAAATTGAAAACCTTATCCGACATTTAGAAAATATACTAGATATACTTTCATGTATTAATACGTCAAGTCATGTTATCTGAAATTGACACTTTTGACATAAATTATAAATACCTATAATATAATAATAGTATGGTAAAATATGATGTTGACTGAAAAAAATTATTTATATTTTATAAATTGACCTAGTTCTAAAATTTGGACTATACCAATGATTTCTAGCTATAATGGTGGGACAGAATTATTAATAAAGTGAATTTTTAAGGAAATCGAAAATAAATGGGAAAGATGATGATGGGTATTCATAATTTTAAAATTCTACTGGTGGAATCTAACACAAGCCTTTCATGCTACTGTGAAACTAATTTAGGATACTGATTAGTATTTAACATCTATTAATTTAGAGTTATAATGTATTTACGGAGTTAAATTTTATAAATAAAGAGCATAATTAAACCATTCTTATATAATATATTATAATTTGTGACAATTAAGAAAATAATCTACCAATGAGCTACCGTCAGATGATTATTTTCAAAACAATGAACATATATTATTATTTTTAGTGTATAAACATTTTCCAGATATCCCTTTTCATCAAAATCATTAGAGCCATACATATTGCATATTTTCAGAAATAACTCATCAACCAACGTCAAACTATGATTTTTTTTAATAAGACATGAAGACATATTAGTTAGGATGTGTGTGTAGGTGACCTGGCGGTCTAGGGGTAAGGTGTCAGACTTCTATGCCAGTGGCCGGGGTTCAATCCTCGGTCCCGGCAAAGATTTATCTGATTACCAAACCCTTCCTTCACCTCTGACATGACATCTTGTGAATGTGAGGAATGCCAGGCCTCCACCGTGGTTCGGATTCCACGTTAAACTGTAGGTCCTCTATTTCATNGGCCGGGGTTCAATCCTCGGTCCCGGCACAGATTTATCTGATTACCAAACCCTTCCTTCACCTCTGACAAGACATCTTGTGAATGTGAGGAATGCCAGGCCTCCACCGTGGTTCGGATTCCACGTTAAACTGTAGGTCCTCTATTTCATCTCACAATCACCCTACCATTACACATTAGCGTAAGTGCGTATAACCCGAACGGGTAGTAAGACGTGGTGCTAATAATAATAGTTAAGATGTGGGTTTTTGCTAAACTCTTTATACCGCCATGAGGTCCCCTCGCTAGTGACCCACATGTTCTGCACTTTGTCTGAATATCTACGTTAGGCAATCACAATCTAGTTTAATGTCGACCATCTATATAGTTGTTCTAGGTAAAGTGAGGGGAAATCTGTGAATAAGTAAGTCCCGCGTGTGTGAAACAATCCCTTGGAAACAGACGCAATCTCCTGTATCTATCTCCTTCTCTCTCTATCCTGTGTCGTGACCAGTCACAGTCCAGACCATAATTGTAGCTCTACGCGTAACACATCGGTAACACTCTTGAGGCGGAGTGGTACACCCACAAACTTTAGAAATGATAATAATAACCACATCGGTGGTCCTGTGGCTGGAATGAGTCAATCTCTGGATAAACTGGATTGCCGGTCATGGAGATAAAGAGATTAGGGTTCAAATCAAGGTTGGGTGACCTGAAGAAATAAAAAAAATATTGTTGCGCCACACTACCTATATGTAAGTTGTGTTACATTTTCTATAACATTCTACCTTACTCATTTTTAGTACATTAGTGTTATTTAATGTATTCGAATATCCCAAGATAAGATAAGATGTAGTGAAAATAATAGTAATGTTAGTAATAATAGTAACAATAATAATAGGTTTCTGAAGGCCGTACAAACTGACGAACTACACAGGACATCCAGCCCTAGTAGCGCAACATAAGCGGCAGAAGGCCTGCAAAATGAACAGCAGGTAAAGACCAAATGGTAAACTTCCAAGATTAACAAAATACACTTTATTGATAAAACCACATTATTAAATTTAAAAAAAAAAACTATGGGTTATTGAAATACTTTTAAAAACAAACCTAGAGCTTAGATAAATGGTAGTAGAAACAGTTCCTAGCTTCTATATTTTGGTTTTACCTCATTTTTACTCACAAGTTTTCTAGTAGAATTGAGTGATACCAACCCAAACACAAATGTTGGAGGGTTTTATATGAACTGGAATCTAACAAGGGTTCTCCTAAACCTAAGAGAACCACTCCAATCGCTCGTTCATGGAGACCAAATACAGATACATCTGTTTATTGGATAAATATATTGATCTGAAGCCAAACTGTAGGTTCATAAACTGAGAATTTTTCAGCCGACAAAACATAGCAATGATTTGTTACTAATGTTATGTGCTTACTGCGTCTGATTACCCATCTGGGCTAGCCACATACTTGTATTAATAGTATACGGATTAGGAAGGTGACATTTTAGAGTATATGTACCCGGATTTGCCTATCGGGAAGACTGTTTAAGAATAAAAAACAGTTTGCTCACCCAGTTTGTGTTTGAGCTCCTACTTCGAGTCCCTAAAGAGCTAAACAAGACGAGACTGATACTTTTATCCTCGTGACCATTGCTCTGGATATATTTGTTTGTTCTTACCGCGAGCTTGGCACATCATCTGCGACCAAGCGCCACTGTGGATTGTATTGGTTTGCTCTAGTAGTCGTGCTAGTAGTCCTGGCTCTGGAGTCTCGGGAAAGCTATACAGAGGAGTGTTTCTCAAACCGGCAAATAGCAGTGGGGCCGCGGTCACTGGCCAGGAGGACTATAACAGATAATAGAACGTTGGGTAGACATGAATTTGGCCCCACCAATAAGTTTGTCTTATATTAGGTTAGATTTCTTTAGGTTAGGTTAAGTTGGGTTAGGTTAATATAGGTTTTATTAGCTTATCATTTTGTTTTGTGTTACTATCCATCACTTGATGTTTTTCATCTAAGTTTGTGTTGTAAAATTGCACGTTATCTTTATCACCACGTTCTACTACCTGTTGAACTTGTACGCATATGTACAAACTTACTAATTAAGCTAACGGAGAAGGTTTAATTTGGAGGAATTGTCCCCATTTGCTTGAAAGTAGAGTGTAAAACCATTTATGAAAAACATACTCTGTACACCCGACTGAGATTTGAACCTCCATCTACCCGTCTTCGGCAGGCCTCTATTGTGATGTCTTAGACCATGTGGCCAATTTAGAAGTTTATATATTTTTATAATTATAATTGAGATTTCTGTTTATTGCGTTCCACGTCTCATTACACGTTTAAGGTGTCTTTCATTTAATTTAATTGATGGAATAACGATAAGGAAGGTAGAATTTATAAGGATTGTATTAATATTAATTTGTGTGAAGAAAGAATGATAAATACTTTATAAACAAAAAATATTCTAGATACACTTAGCTAGGATTCGATCTCTGACCTCCAAGACACCGGTGGACCACACCAGAGGAGTCTGATGTTTAGGTCACACTCCCACCAATTAGGGTGTTTCTGGTTTATTTGCGCGCACTTATTAATTAGGTAAATGTATATATTTATAAAATAAAATTGACAGTTCAAAAATCTAATTTACGCATTCAAATACATAATACGACATAATAGTAAATATTTTTTTACATAGTATACTACAATTTGAAACAAAATTTTCAAAAATGGGTTATTTGAACACAATTCTTATATTAATTAACTTCCCAAATTGATACCATGCTATTTATTGCGTTGAACACTCCCCAAATTCCCTTTTTTAATGAAATCGTTATAGCCGTTACGAAAAACATCAAATTTTCAAAAATCAGTAAAATTGTAAAACATTCTATAGATGTCGATTTAGAACCAAATTGCTTGAAACATTTTATAAATATGTTGAATTTTTAAAACTTAGTCTTGGTAAACTAGCCTTAATTTTGTAAATATAGCCAAAATTACGATTTTTCCTTGAGATATGACCATACAACACCCAAATATCAGGTTTGAAGAAAATCCATCAACTCTTTTCGGATGTAGCCCCAGGTTGCATGAAACTTGAAATAATTAAAGCTTATGCAACATTTCTTTTGATGATGACAATCTTTCTTTCGCATCTTATGTAAGATACACTAAACATAAGATATTAAGAATATTTTCCCTACTTATTCATCTACTACAGACAGATAGTAAAACTGGGATTTACAAATTTGGTAAATAAAATTTAATCAAAGCTGTATCGATAATCTTCCATGTTTATTTAACGATTAACAAATGTTTGGATAACGTTGCATTCTTAGTTGAGAGGCCAGAGTTTGATCCTGACCAGGTACGCATAAGATGTGTTTTTTCCCCAATTATATCGCACAATATCATCGGTCAAAGGTTGATGTGTTTTCTTAAAACCACTCTTTCTCTTCGTTTTCTGTTTTATCAAACTATTTAAAGCAAGTCACGGCTACACCAAATGGACATTAGGGTTTGTAGCAGCGGATAGTGCTACAAACACGCGTGTGTTTCTTAATAAACTATTTTTCTAGAGCTGAATATTGTGTGATATAAATAACCAATTGTTTAATATTCGACGCATGAACTAGTTTAAGGACGGGCTCGGACATATAAAAACATGAATAATGTGGTCTTTATTCCACAGATAGTGGGTCATTATATTTTCGCAAATTAAACGGACCCTTTTTGAATCTAGATAGCAGTTTAATTGTTTCATTTCCGCTACCGCGGATGCCTACAAGCTGTGCTAAGCTCCCTCCGATTAGTAGACCACACATCTTGGTCCATGCCCTGACACTGTGCTTAAGAGAATAAGGAAGGCCATTGCGTATTTAAATATATTAACATGATCTAAGAGTGACCTTTGAAATAATGTAATAGTCGAATAATATTCTTTTAGTAATTTTCAGCCTATTACTAGAAGAAATGTATGCCTTCACTTGAATAAACCTTCCAGACCCTCATATCTAAGATTAGTTAGTAGCTTCGTATAGCTTTGTGTTTTGAAAGTGAATAATAAATTAAATATCACTATCAAACAACAATAGATACTTTTTCATTTAATTTAATTGTTTATTTTAACTCTTTAATATTTAATCAGATTTTGTACTACATTAAATCCACATTACGATAGTAAAATACTTATATCATTTATGATCAGTTAACATTACATAAAAAAACACAGCTTAGATACTTATGTTGTTATTAATGTATTATTGATTAAATACTATAATGCATTATTCTGATACTTTTAGAAGATGTTAAGCATAGTTGTAAAATAGCATACATTAACTAAAATGCATTAAGTATATATTAGCACATCGCCAACATTAGCATCATTAGTCAACAGTGGTTGACGAAGAAGTCACGGCTCGAACACCTACTAAGTATATTGAGAGTCTCTTTTCTCTTTTTCAATGTGATTTAACCATTCTCTCTACAATATAATGCAGAGGGATTTCCTCTAAGCTACCATTCTCATCTCAACCATTCAAATCAAGTGTTTATAGTCCTCATATTAAACAATCATATTAACAACAATAACAGCACTTCTTCATTGACGAAGTAAAAATTTCGGGCTTCACCTACGAAAATAGAAAAACTTTGTCAAAAGTAAAAGTATCACAAATAATATAGTTTAAAAGTAACATATTTAAGACCCCCTCCTTAACGTATGTATGTATAAAATCAAATATAACTGTTTTTAGCGCTATAGAGTAAGTATCAATAAATATAGGGACGACTATATACAAAATATACAAGCAGTGTTGGAATAAAACTATCTTATAAAAGCATCCACAAAAATTAACTCTGGTTTATGATCGTTAGAATGTTTGAATTTAGTTAAACAAAAAATAACCGATTTAAAATGTATTCAAATAAGATATTTATTTTAATAGTAACAAATGATATCGACTTAACTTAAATGTAACTGTTATGGAAAAGAATAGTTAAGGTTAAAATCCTTTATTATATTGAAATAAGTACGTTTGATCAAAATCATCCTTTATGTATTTCCTTTTAAAAAGAGATTTTTCTTAATTTACAGATGTTCTTAGATAGAAAAAATAATAATTTTCGGAACTTAGGGAACTTTGATCTTAGAATGTTAAGAAGGAAATATTCATAGGGTTGTAGTAGAATACTTTATTACTGAGATCCCAGGTAATCTCAATTGCAAAGAACTAAAATGTTCGCTACTTAGAAAAAACTTATATATTGAATATTCGAATTTAATTCAACAAACGTGACGATAATTTGAATTCAAAGGAGCAAACACGTAATTTCGCGAAAAATTTAATTCCTTTTATCTTGATTATAGACTATACTGACTGTGGTGGAATATCGATTCAAAAATGTTACAATTAAGATGATTTGATGTATTAATTTTATTTTAATGCGCCAAATAAAAGTTTGAAAAATATATTTTTAAATTTAGACTTTTAAATATATGTGGAGTATTGTCCTGTTTACCTAGCTTAGTGATTGGATTGTCTTAAAAAGGCTGTCCTAAATTAAGTTGTAGTCGGTTTGTTATATAAATATACTTATTATATATCTTATAATGAGACTAGAACCATACGCCAAATTATGGGTTTAAGAAGTATCAATTTTGAGTACTAAAAACATATATATTATTTCATCAATGTTGGATGAACTTAATTTTTATGAGTTCTTAAAATTATTTTAATAGTCCTCTGACTAAAGCTGCAAGTCACGTTTTTACATAATCTCAAAGGGGGAAAGTGCAACATAAAAAACTCGGATAAAATTTAAATAGAATAAAAAAACATATGTTGCATTAGTAATTTGATATGTTCTCACCCCCTGTCGTAGAGTTGCCATATTTGATATCTTTAATACTGTATTGTACATATACTGTAAATCCTGTTAGCGTATGCAAATAGTCTCGGTTATGGACTCCCCACTCTACAGACGACAATTCTACTTGACCAGACAAACAACTTGATACAAATGGATTTTAAAAATAACACTATAACTAGTCCATTCTATTTTATGTCATGGCCGGCTGTGGAAAGCTTACGAAGTTATATTTTTATCGCCATGTCTCACTACCCACTCGGTTTATACACCTATCTATATTACTTATTACACTAATATGTCAAAGATTAGGTGAGTTGAATTTAAAGTAATTGTACCCGCATTTGCGTGGGGGGAAAGTGGGGAGCTATTTAGGGAAATTCTCCCCTAGTGCACCCGACCAATATTCAAACCTCTATCGATCCGTCTCCACTAGTCTAGTCTGTAGCCAGAAGAGCGCCTTAGACCATGTGGCCACCGGAGAGGGTTACACAGTTATTTTATAGGGAACATTAACTACCTTATGATTGATGTCGCTTATCATTAACTTAGCATGCCTGATATTTTATAATCAAAATGAGCTTGAAAACTCTCGTGACGTTTTATATAAATCTTTATTTCAAGTCTCCAATCGTAAATCAACAGTGATCAACATGGGAACACTTATTTATATCTAGTGCCTTACCGCTCTCAACCACGACAGGCCATTATGCAGGCAAATAAGGAGCTTGAAAGACAAGCTGCTGGTTTATTGTGACCTGTTTTATATGAACACTATTGGTTTTAATTCAAACCGATTGCACTATAAGTTGTTTTCCCAATTATTGGCTTCCCATCATTATTTCAGAAGAATAAAATATGTGGTTTTTCAATTAGATACCCTCTTAATTTCGGTTCTGTTTGATTAAGGATTTCCGTGTGTTAGTAGTACCGATATAAAAAGAGAAATACCTAAATGTTGGATGTACCGTACATATTTATCTTGATACAAGACTATTTATCTATCTATTTTAATTTTTCTTTGTTATAGGTTACGTTAGCTCATTCTACAATAAAACATACAGCTATTCTGAATTTATAGAATTGCTTCTGGATTAATATGACATTTTCATTAGGGCCTTATACAGTAATAATAATGTAGATATCTGTAATTTATTTTCTAAGTAGAATTAAAAATGATTTTCCTCGGAAATATCAAAATATAGCGCAAAATATAGAATATCTTAAACATTGCTTTATGGAACTATTTTCAAAACCAGATAAAATATATTTTTTTAGTGATAAAAGGGAAGAATAATTATGGAAGCTATGAAAGCTACGCAGTTATTAGGATCATAGTTGATACATGCAAGTTTATTCGATACACTATTTCTTTAAATAGGTTTAATTAAATCGTAACAGCTCAAAACATTGTTGTATGTATGTAGGTTTGTATGCATGTATGTATTTATGTATGTATGTTAGTTAATCTTGATGTATGGATATTGGTTTGTATAAATTAATGTGGACTTTCTTTGTTTGTCTCATACTTAAAGAAATGATAACCATTGGGTGGGTATTATTTTCTATTAATTTAATTTGTATTCGCAGAAACGATAGAGCTATGTAAACTGGGAGATTAGTTTATATAATAATATAATTTAATTATATATTATCTATTGCATAATTTCCACCCACCGGGTCATAGCGGATAAATCCAGTCAAAACGTTAGAATGAGCTAGCGAACCGATGATTTACTAACTATAAGGATACAAACCACAAAGGTATATGTAACCCCTGACCGGCCAAGATCAAATAATCTCTCCCAACCTACAGTCTTGTTCAAGTAATTTAGAGTGTTAAACAGAATAGGGTCAACAGCGGTATGTTGTCGCCTGTGCAATTAATCTCGCATGCACTTGTGTGTCGCTTGATAACATATTATAAAACAAGGTCATGAACTTCAACAGATGAACCCTGTAGGATTTGTCTTTTCTTCGGCTCACATAGTTTTGACGAGAAAGAAATCGATTCAATTCGATTTCATCTTTCTGTTTTTTAATAGCGTTTGTTGGTTGGACACACCTGATTTTCTTTTGGCAGTGGCTGATATGTAACTGTCTTCAGAGGTTTGTACACCATGTACTGTAGGAACGGTTAGTTCGGTCCAATGAGGTGATGTGATTATACTGATGATGAATATGTCGAGCCAGTAGAAGTAAAGTAGCCCCATGGCTTCTTTGGTGCAGACTGACAGCTTTGAAACGTTACCAGACCAAATTATGTATACCTACACCGGACAAAATGATCTGTAAAAACATGTGTTTAGCAGCTGTCCCTTCTGACGGTCAAAATTTAGGTATATACCTAAATGTTGACTGTCAGAAGTCAGCTGTGATCTGTCTGTCAGCACCAAAGAAGTCATGGGGCTACTGTATTAAACCTATCTCAAGCCTAAATATCAAAACCATGGCAGTTGTAGGAACCATTCCTCCAAGGGAGCTATATCATCGTACCGCTGGGAGTTGAACCCGGGATCTCTAGATTAGTAGCCAGGAATGTTGACCCCTGGAACAAGAGGCTGGACATATCTCCGTCTCACCCTTCAGGCTACACTCATATTTATTAATCAGGAAAATGTATTTGGGAAGAGGAAGGAAATTTTATAGAATGTTCCTTCGTTTTCGTGGAGAAAGAGTGGGAAACCATCTAGGGGATGAACCACCGTTAGTGTATCGGGCAAGGACTCGTACCACGACCTCCTCATTACGTACACACCCTATTATACGAGCTTTACATGTAGACCTCGTGCCCACCGTCGCTGGAGATGGCCAGTTAATTGAACGGGGTATTTAACCAGTAGTTTATAGATACGAGTTCATATTTAAAACGCGAAGCAAATATTTTCGACAGTATATATATTTTATATTTTATATATATATATATATTTAGCACTGCGTCTTACTACTCATTCGGGCTAAACGCATTACACTACAGTATTAGGGACGGGAAAACTTGCTTTTAGAGAAAGTATACCCAAATTTTCATGAAGGGAAATTGGAAAAGCGTTTAGGAAAAACCACGCTCAGTACATCCGACAGTGATTTGAACCCATATATACCCTCTATTGGCAGTTTATTATATGGCAAGAGTGACGCCTTAGACCGTACGGCCACTGAAAGAGGCTTCAAAAATATTCAAATGGGATATTTTTAAATCTATTTATTTAAAACATGAAGCGGTTTCTGTCAAAAGTAACTCTTGGATCTCTGCGCAATCACTTTTTATATTTTATTTTCTAAGTTAAATTACATCCTACATAACTAGAACATGCCCAAAAGTTTAAAATTCTATACATATTTAAACGGTTTAAAATTATTAAATTTGATATTAAGAATAGAGCGAGAATATACTATATATTATATCTATATAATTAACATCTAAAATCAAAGGCTAAAATTTAAATACGAGTATATGTCAATAGGCCTGTTGGTATTATATTGGCCTAATGACACGACTTACATATACACTAAACTTAGGATAGTATGATTAAGACTACAATACCAGCTTGGGTGTATTTATATTTTCTAAATGTGCAAGACAAACACTAATTCAAATAGTAAATATATCAATCAAGACAACGTTAGTCAAACCAGTGTTCCTTAAAATTCTGTCTACTATACTATTAATTTACCCATGTGGACAAGAAAAATAAATAAATGAAAAAGTGACCAAAATATCCAATCAATATGAAAATTCTAAGTATTAAATCAATTATGGTATAAATTTCAAATCAAATTTTCCACTTTTTTAAAGAAGGGCTTACGTTGAATATATGTTAAATCACACCCTGCTGTATGATATATTTCGCTTTATCGCACATAAAGAGTCAAACAGGGTAGCTCTAAGCTACAGTAAACTTACATAGAAAGGGCTTTTAAGACAATAAGATTTTGATTGTGGACACCATCTATACGTATAATAAAACTATAAGTACTGTCTGTAAATTCGATTTTTTTTTTCTAGTTAGTATCAACAATAAGATCAAATCATACATTTTTATTATATTTGTATGTCTGTCTGTTTGTTGCAAAAAACTTTAAAAGTACTAATTAAATCAAGATATTATGTTGTAGACGATATTTTTGGGATAGCACTTGCCAATCTGATCACTGAGCGACAAAGTGTCGAACTATCCATTGGTCAAATATATACTTTTTTAGTCATTTTTTGGCTTTGTGCTTATATTAGGTTTGTTTATGTTTTGTTTATTTTATCCCTACCAGGTTTGTTAGCGTGTTTGTAAGTTCGCAATTAACTTGACAATTTCTTAACTGGTTTAGACAGCATTAGAAAATATCTTAAACAGGCAGAAAGACTCGATAAAAACAAACATACTCTTTGTCTTTATTCTTCTTTTATATAAACCATACTTATTCTAATATATCATAAATCATGGCTCTTTATGACGCAGTAATGAAGCTACTGGCTAAATGGAACGGGAAAAAGTTGTTTTAATATATTCAAAACTTTGGAGAATATAAACGAGAAGCTTGAGTCCATTTAAATGGAGGTTAATAAATAACAATCAGTGATTTGTTTACGAGCTATGAGGAAACTTAGATCTCTTCATCATGGCTAAACTTTGTCAGACATATTATGTTAGTCTAATTAGGGATTACCTTGAAGAATAGGAAAATATTTTCTTGAAAGTATCAAGTTTTTTCAAATTTTTGTTTTGGTAAAATCTACCTAACAAAGATAAATATAAATAGAAACTTTAAATGTAACATTGTTAAAAATGTATATTTTATAATAAGTATTATGCCACTACGTGTGTCAAAACTTAAAAAATTAAACCGTATTTAACATTCAATATTATATAACGTTAAAATACATTAAACGTTTACTTTCTATTACATTATTTAAACCAATTAGTTTAGTAAGCTTTAATATTTATATTTTTTAGTTTCAAAATACAAAAACACTCTTACAAAACCAAATATAGACTGTGTGATATATTTAATACCAATTTTAGCCAGCAGTAGACTAAACCGACAATGAAGAAGAGATTCTAAAAAATGATGTCTTTTTATCAAATTATATTATTAAATCCATAAT
This sequence comes from Timema douglasi, assembly GCA_901482245.1. Lineage (NCBI taxonomy): Eukaryota > Metazoa > Arthropoda > Insecta > Phasmatodea > Timematidae > Timema > Timema douglasi. The sequence goes on along the minus strand of CABEEJ010007393.1, from coordinate 14,248 downwards.
GAATAACTTACATTATGGGTACAACTACTAAGAATACCACGTAGATAATTTTCCTTGCCTAGCCCAGATGACCCTTTTTTGAGACAACTTGATGTTTAGTTAGAGAACAAAAGCTTAACTCACTAACTGTACGGAAGAGATATTATTACAATCATGTTGGTAAGATAATATAAACAAAGTACAACCGTTTCTCATACTTTGGGAAATGTATTATACAATGCAAAATTAAAAGATAACACAAACCATATGAGAGGTTATTATTTAATTCATTATAATATTCTATAAAATACATACTTAAGGCAACCTTTATTAAATATAACACTAACATTTTTTTAGAATATAAAACACTATTTAAAGGAAATTAATAAATGTTAAGGTAGAAATTTAATTTTATACAAATTCACATTTATAAGAAAAAATTAATTTGATTAAATTAAATAGTTGATTTTTCTTGAAAATAAGATTCATATTAAAACCAGATTATTTATTTATCAAGATCACATCAAAAATCTTCTTTTATTATGACAGGTTTAAAGTTTTATAAAATTGATATGGATCAGTAAATGTAATAGAATAATATCTGAAAATGTTTTAAAATATTCCTACAGTGAATAAAATATTCGAAATGTTGGTGGATGATGAAATAAATATTATTAATTGAAAGATGTTTTAAGATTTTACAAAATATTGTTTCTTCAGGATCATAGAAAATAGGGCATGAGTAAGAAAAGAAAAACCCCATTTTGGCTTTGCTTGATAATAATTTTCCACAAATGACACCAATCTGGGTCTCTTTTAAAAAGCACTGAACACAGTCAACACTATAAATTATCCTATATTTCAGTGTTTTAAGATATTTGGCGTAGAAGAACCTCCTAGCCATTTCCCAAGAAAAATTATAAAACGACAATTTCTTTTTTTAATGTTACAAATTACAATTCAAGCATTGAAATAAAATCAAACATTTTTACATAAACTTCCAATGCATAAAAATGCCACTATCAAAAGTAGCAACAATGGAAAATCCACGAATTAAACACTGGAAGACAAAATATCCTCCCAGAAACATTACAATATTTAGAAATTATATATATATATATGTGTATATATGTATATATATACATATTTAGAAATTATATATATATATATATTAGATGTGTTATTCAAAATCGCTGCGCAAAATTCCAGCCTAACTTTTTTTTCTTTCTAGCACCGCTTCTTACAGCCCGTTTGGATTGTACGTCTATGTACTAATCACATTAATGTGTTAGAGAAATTTGCTTAAGGGAAGAGTGGAAAACAATTTTGGAAAAAAGAGCTGTGTGCACCCAACCGGCATCTCACTCCGATCTCAGTAATTTTCTTCACATGGTGATATCAACAGTTGTTGAATATATGTCATGAACGTAGCAGCAAAAGATGATGAACTTTTTAATAATAAAAACGCCAAAACTATTATTTATGATTTTAGCGAGGATTACACTGTCTGGATATCATATTCTGAAAATTTAAAAATTACGCCTGGACACGGGAGTATAACCAGGGACCTTTGGCTTAGTAGGCCAATGCCTTAACCACTGAGATAACCAAGACCTGTCCCGTTATCAGGGTCATTCCTCACTCCATCACAGACTCTTGCCTTAAAATATGAGTGAAGAATGACCCTGAGCAAGGGACGGTTCCTGTCTAGCTCAGTGGTCAGAGCATTAACGTACTGCGTCAAAGGTCCCTGGTTAGATTCCCGTGTCCAGGTGTCATTTTTAAATGTTCATAATATTAACTTTTTAAATGAAGATAAAAAGTTGTCATTAAATTCCAGGACACTCTTAGCGGATATTAAGCAACTGTTGAGGTCACCATGTTAAGAACATTTAACTCGACGTTGCTACTGGAGCAATATTTTATTTATTTCTAACAAATAAATGTTTTGCTATAAAAGCTGCAATATCATTGACCCTTTATTGCGTCCACTTCCATCTCACCTTAATTGAAATATATTTTTGCCAATAGCTAGAAATGACTGCTTTTGTAAAAATACACTTCTTATAAACTTTTTAATATAATATACTACAACTTTACAATTATAAGTTATTTCATATCTGTAATAGTTTGGGATAAAGGATCAAAATGTGACATTTATGCTCAAGTAAAGTACCCTCAAATCCATGATTGTGTGAAAGTGAGAGTTGACATTTTGTTTGCAATGTCAAAAAGTGTCTAGAAACAAACTTCAATCAAAATCATTGTAACAGATTTTGAGAAAAAACTATTATTTCTCCTTTTGCTAGTAAGTAAACTACACTTAATTTTAATGTTAGTTATTAAATTTCGAGAACATCTCGTGGTAACCTTATGAAAACCTTTAATGGCCAGTTTTAATTCAATAAGTAAAATTATTTTGGCTATAGACAAATATACATACACAGACGGTATAGAAAAATAAAAAACCTGTTTCGTGTTAAGTGGATCAAGCAACATCAATATCCATCTTGTTGGAAAACATTTTAATTTATTATTTATTGGGTGACTTGCTGGTCTAGGGATAAGTTGTCGGACTTCTGTGCTGGGGTCCGGGGTTCAATCCTTGGTCCCGGCACAGATTTATATTATTGCCAAACCCTTCCTTCACCTCTGACAAGACGTGTATTAATCACAACTCGTAATGTGTGGAGTGCCAGGCCTCCACCGTGGTTCTGATTCCACGTTAAACTGTAGGTCCTCCATTTCATCTCAAGATTACTCTACCATTTCACATTAGCGTAAGTGCGTGTAACCAGAACGGGTAGTAAGATGCGGTGCTAATATTAGTAATAATATAATTTATTCTACAAAACTATATATTTTTAATGAAAACAAGCTTATCTGACATAAATAGCCACTAGATGTAATTTTATACGTAATCATACGATGTTCATCTGGTACTTCTGATGGAGACCATCAATCGGTTTAGTTATAAACTGACACCGATAATATTATCAATGTTGACCACATTTTTTCATAGGCCTACCTTTCCCTTAAAGTGGTAGTGTACCTGTAAATGTGGCGGTAAAATGAAAACACTGATTGAGAGATTGAGAGTGCTAGTGACCTCCACCGAGCCACGGTGTCTTCTTCTGCTCAGACGCACAACCTTGAACTTGACCCAGATAAACAGGTTCTTCCTCTTTTCCACGAGAACATCCCACCAGATGTTTGTTACATAACAACGTGAGCGCATCCTTGCTTTGTTTAACTATCCCAGGTCAACGCCCTCCCACACCTGGTTATCTTCTTTCACACACAGCGGTACAGTCGGAGGAACAAACTTATATATTCACCACTTTACTATTCTTACAAATAATCTGAGTAGGATTGAATTAGAGAATACGAGTATGTACCCAAATTCACGTGTAGAGTGGGAGACAATTGTTTTTAACTCGCCATCGGATCAGACGAGACCAACACCTTAGTCCAGGCTACCACTAATACAGAGTTGGATCGGCTCATTTTATAATAGCATAATACCCACCCTTCATTTTAAAAAGTAAACAGTGTGACGAATAAATTTAGTGTAGCCAATATTATACTACTATAAAGCCACACGGCTGACTCACTCACTGACATTAATGTTCACCCCACTTCCAGATGAGATAGAAACATGAAATTTGGCAAACTTATAGCTTCTAGCCTGTAACCGAAGGGAGAGTTCTAAAAAGTTAAAAAAAAACAAAAAAATTCAAAATGGTGGAGCAACTTTAAAGTCAATGGGGACCTTTCTTTGGAGGTCTCTTGTGCCTAAACGGTAAGGCTTATCAAAAAACGGCCCTGGAATTACATTAGTCTACATCCACTCGCAAAGAAAACTCACTGGGGCAAAGCGAGTATTTGACATAAAGCCACAAACCATAATTTTCTTAAAGCTGTTAAATTTGACGCCAAAGTTCTAAGTACATATATATACTTATATATAAGTACATATATACTTATATATATAAGTACATATATATTTTTATATAAGTACATATATATACAGTATATGTTTATCAAACAAAAAAGGGTATCTTTGAAACATTTAATTGCAATTTATCAGACAGTTCTACAAGTTACTATAGCTACTATATATATATATATAGATCCTTATTTTGTTTGCTAAACATATTTTACCTTTACCTATAATAATCAGGTGCAGATAAGTTTAACAAAATAATATCTTAATCATTTATAAATATTGTTTAGTTCTGTTTTATAACCAAAAATGGTTAACTTTAAGAACATGGAGAAAGTACCTTCAAAGGCTCTCAAATAATTCCTTACGGAGGTACTCTAATCAGTGCCACGTGGTCTTAGCAACTCTTAAAATGTACTGATTTCCTCTTGACGTGTCGCTCTGGAATCGAATCCTGGTCGTGTACATTGAGGGTTGTTTTCACGGTCAACTATAAACCACGTAACGTTTTTCCTGCCACCTCCCCCCCCCGACTTTGTTACCTAACTTTTGACGTCAAGAGTGAAGGGGACCACCTGGGTCCTAGAGAAATTGACACGCAGACGTTCAGCTCTAAAGCAATATTTTATTCTACAATACGTTATTTCAATATATGGTTTATGCCAAAGTAAAGTTGAAAGATCCCAACAAGGCTCGTTTTTCTTAAAAATTCTTTAACTTAAGTTTTATTTATGGAAACAAATTTGTGAAGATTTGACCTTTTACCATTTTTAACTAACATTTTAAGCATAATTCATGGAGATATGAGATTATTCTTGATGAAAAAGGGCTTTTGATTTAGCCTTCCTCCAACAAATATAGTAATTTTTTGATACGCAGACGTCAGGAAAATTTAACATATTTGAGAACTATCAGAGAGCTTTCTCTTTACTTTGAGATAATAAGTTTCGATGTTTTGTTTGCGCTCTTTCTCATTGACATAACAAAGGCTGATTGTTGATGAAAGGCAAAAAGAATATAGAAGTATTTCAGGAGGACGATTCAGAAAAGCTTATTTTAATCCGTGTGTGGTCTGACAGCGAATTATACTTTTTTTGTGATACTAAAAGAGGGACTCAGATTTAATACTTCTCAGACTTTTAAGTTATCTATAATTGTGTTTACAAACGGTGGAAGCTTGAAGAATAATATTATTTTCTCAACATTAGAAATTAGAATATTGGTGTTACGTGACACTGTGATGCACTCACCATCCCTCCATGCGACAACAGGTAGATCCTATTGCTCACCCTACTCTTAGCAGCGTTACGTGGTTTATAGATAGGCCCTCTGCTCACACTCACATGTGGATAAATTTCCCATAAATTACATTATTTCATCCTTGTCCCATATTGAGGATATTTCAATAGTCTGGAGTGAGCCCAACATAAAATAAATACCATATCTGAGAGTTTATCAACTCTCATTATTGTTTACGAGTCATTGATTGATCGTGGTAATTGGCACAAATGAAATTGTTCAATTGTTATTTTAAATCCTCTCTGCAATCAAATGTCGTCCTGGTTGTTTAAATTTCATGTATATTTTATGATTACTCTGGTCATTAATTCCCTGAAGGTGACCTGGTTGTCTAGGGGTAAGGTGTCAGACTTCTATGCTTGCGGCCGGGGTTCAATCCTCGGTCCCGGCATAGATTTATCTGATTTACAAACCCTTCCTTCACCTATGACAATACATCTTGTGAATGTGGGGAATGCCAGGCCTCCACCGTGGTTCGGATTACACGTTAAACTGTAGGTCCTCCATTTCATCTTACAATCGCCCTACCATAATACATTAGCGTAAGTGCGTACAACCCGAACGGGTAGTAAGACGCGGTGCTAATAATAATAATAATAATAATAATAATAATAATAATAATAATAATAATAATAATAATAATAATAATTCTCCGAAATCAGGTATTAGAGCTTAAGCTTATAATAATTATTATAAGAGGAGACACCGTTACATCGCGAGTGGTGGTTTTACGAAATTTAGCAAGCATATATAAATAAATCATGTTTATAGCTCGTTGCAAGCCCAGGTACATCTATTGTTAGATGTATTGTTTACAATGAACTATATATTCTGCTAGAGGTTAGAGGAATTATTACTTTCATTGATCTGTCTCACTCTCGATGATGTCTCCAATATGAAAGTGACTGAGACATGAGTAATAACATTCAGAGTACAGCCAGTCTCTGTGATGAATGGAGTGAAGGTATTGCTTGTAGAGTCAATTGATGTAAGCATTTCAGCGGTCTCGGCAGACTGATTTGCAATAGTACCTTCTGTCTCAGTGAGGAAAGCAACAGGAAACAACCTCACTCCTTATTTCCCTAGTACGCCACTTCTGCGTTTCCTAGGCTTTACAGCTGATGGTGGAACTGTTCAAGATCCATCCAACCTTGGGGTTGAGTATTATAAAAAATACCATGACGTTTTACTAATTAGTTTGCATTCAAAAATATATTAATTTTATTTTGTTGCGAAATTGATTACTTATCCCTATGATAATAATAATATTTAGCACCGCGTCTTACTACCCGTTCGGGTTATACGCCTTAAGTACTAATTACTCTAATGGATTAGGAATTGGGAAGGTTGAATTAGAGAAAGTGAACCCGCATTTGCGTGGAGGGAGAGTGGAAAACCATTTAGGAAAAACCACCCCCAGTTCACCCGACCGAGATTCGAACCTCGATCTCCCCGTCCTCAGCGGTCGAGCTCAACACGACAAGCGCGTTAGCCAACTACGCCACCGAGGCAGGTATTATCCCTATGAATACGAACTATTGTCAATTTTCTTGATTTAAATGTGAATTCACTTAATCAAAACTATATATATTTTTCTTCAGTAGCAGCTATCGCCTTTATTTGCCTTTGTCGACTGAGAAATGTATTTCCTTCAACCAAAGAAAATTTGCAAAATAAAAAGTATAAGAATGGTTTACAGTATACAATGTAGCGGAATATTATTAACAAAGACATTTATTTCGATATAAAGAAGACTTTTAACCTTAAATTTCGTTTTTCTTAGAACCATATAAGTTCAAATTATAATTTTTGTCACTAAAATAAAATATATTATTTACCTACTTTTTATTACCAAAATACAACATGTTATTTATCAAGATCCAATAAAGTTATTCACTATAAATAAGGCAGGCTCACTAATTATGAAAGATACCACCGGCCCGTCATTTAATGATATCTACCTGACAAGAGTTACAAGATCTACTTTCACTTACAACACTCAGAGGGGTGTGTCTTGCAGCCACCAATGTTGACAGATGTTGTCGATTTTAAACAGCTGGGAGATACATCAACGCAAGCGACCTTTTAGCGAGTAACGGTTTTCTCTCCAATTATTCGTGATATCTTCTGAAAGTTTCCCGGTCGTATGATTGTAGCAGAACTTGTCCACATAATGGGATATACTAGTTCTCGTGACGTGACCTTCACCAACACACAGAGATATAGACTACCACCAGCCACTCTAATGGTGGATGGGAATGGTCAGATATCCATTAGCACGAGAGTGTGTTCACATTCAGGCCGAGTCTCGTGCAAGGTGGGACGGCCTCCTCTTCGTGAACAACCTATGTCACACGTGACAACCACGGCTACGTACTGGAAGCTCACAGGCCGAATTTGGGTACATGATTTGTAGTATATCATAGGTGCACGCGGCAGGTGTGTCAAAAGCGCACCATTGCTTATACAGTAGCCCCATGGCTTCTTTGGTGCTGACTGACAGCTCACAGCTGACTTCTGACAGTCAACATTTAGGTATATACCTAAATTTTGACTGTCAGAAGTGACAGCTGCTAAACACATGTGTTTGCATAGCATATGGTTCGGCGTTGGGATATATAATTTGGTCTGGTAACTTTTTAAAACTGTCAGCTGTGAGCTGTCATTCAGCACCAAAGAAGACATGGGTCTACTGTAGTCTCTGAGCTCCATATTTGGCAGCAGAGCAATACATGTATATTTTACATAAATTACAAATATCCTAAGTTTGGTGAATTACCCAGACATCAACCTAACCTTACCTAACCTAACAATTACTGTAAAGAATAAGAGGATTGTTTCCGGTAGTTTTATTATTTTATTGTAATTATTATTAAGATTAAGATGGTTGTTTATAATATATTATATTTGCCATGTCGCCATATTCTATAGTTGTTGTGATTCCCTTGTGCGCTTTTGATAAAAGGTCTAGATAACATTTTGATCAATTTATTCGAGCACTATTGATATGAGGTTTCTTCTTCTGGTGTATTTTTATATAGTAGTCAGAGGTCGGCCCCCCCATTCAACCGGAACTGTTTGTTATTCTAATACTGGGAGATTGATTGGTTGACTCTAGAGACTAGACTCACATGCGGACTCAATTTTGAGTCCATATAATAGGGCTCGCTGGTGATGAGGAGGTCAGTGTTCGAATCCCTTCCGAGTGTACTGAGGGTGCATGTATTGTTAATGGTTTCCTCACTTTGCGTTCAACCATTACAGCATATTTACCTTATCGTTATGTAATTTCCTTCATTCTCGGTTATGTTCGTCTCTCTTTGGGAAAAATATCGTCCTAAGCAAAGCCTAAATATATTCTCGACAAGTATGGTAGGAGAGCAAGTTTACACTGATAGCTACATTAAATCCATGATATATTCAGAAATATTATCAGCTTCAGGATTATTAAAATATTATTCTTAGTTTGAATTGTTTATTTGTACGTTTTACTATCAGTATCTGTTATCAACATATTAGTCTGTCCATTATATATATAAATAAACATGACAACAATGGAGAATGTTAAGAAAATGTATTCTCAATCTTGTGAGCAGACTTATCTTGATCGATACAACACTATCATACAAACCATTCCTTGACGGTGTCAAACAAGGTGAGCCTTCTACAGTGAAGATAAATTAATATCAGAATTCATCATGATAATGTGAGGGACTCGATTTTCGGTGTAGCTCTTCCATTCAAGGGTAAACAGTTTAGGATTGGACCCGGCTTTCTTGTAAATAGCTGTAGGCATAACATTATTTCTAAACCATTACGTAGTTCTGACACATACATTTAATCGGGTTACACCGATGATTAGGATATCCTCAAATTTAATTCATACTTAGTGCCTAATCAATTGTTTGTAAAACGCATAAAAGTAGAGTTAATTTGACCCTGACCTGTAGTGAGATGGGTGGCCCAAACAGAAACCCCTGATATGACGATATTTAGGCCAGTGTTTACCAAACTATGGTGCGAGTACCACCAGGGATACGTGAAGGATTTTGAGAGATACGCACCACACCACTGAGTTTATATTTTAGCACCGCGTCTTACTACCTGTTCAGGTTGTACGACTATGTACTAATTACACTAATGGGTTAGTGATTAAGAAGGCTTAATTTAGAGGAAGTGCACCCACATTTGAGAGAGTAAAGAGTCGTTAACCATTTAGGAAAACCAACATCAGTGCACCGAACTGAGATTAAACACCGATCTCCCCGTTTTCGGCAGTATAGTCCAGCAGGAGACTAGAGTGTTAGACCATGCGGTCATTGAAGCGGGTCACTGAATTTTAATAATAATAATAATAATAATAATACTTAGCACCGCTTCTTTCTACCCGTGCGGGCTATACGCTTGTGTACTATTTACACTAATGGGTTAGGAACTAGGAAGGTTGAATTTAGAAGAAGTGAACTCGCATTCACGTGGATGGAGAGTGAAAACTCATTTAGGAAAAACACCCCCAGTTCACCCGAGCGAGATTTGAACTTTTATTTCCCCGTTCTCGGCAGTATAGTTTGACAGGAATCTAGCGCGTTAGCCAACTACGCCACTCAGGCGGGTGAGAGTTGTAATACTCATCAAGTATTGTTTGATAAAATTAGGTTTAATTAATAAATCAACTCACAGTTTGACGTGATGCCATGACCATTTTCATCGGCTAAGTTTAGTTTACCATTAGAGCAATAAGGTATGAGTGTCCTGGAAAGGGTTATGTTGGATTACTCATGGCTATGTTGGATTACTCATGGCTATGAAAGGAATATGCAACTGGTGAAAGTTTGGGAAGCACTCCGCTTAGCTTTTGATTTAACCTGGAGGTCCAGGGATAGACTCAATGACCACATTTTTATCATAGTTGGTATAGTATATAATATTATCCTTCTATATTTAGGGTCGGGAGTTGGTTTTATATAGGCTATTCTTAGACCACCTCTCTGGTCTAGTGTTCAGAGCTCCTGGCTACATAATCAGAGGTCTCTGGTTTTATCCCCGGTGTTGCCAGATTTTCTTGTGAATGAATGGGTCTGAAACGGGGTCAGGCTCAGACTCATGAGAAAAAAATGTCTAGCTACTTGAATAAAGAAATAGTGGCTTCGATTTAAAAAACTGAGATGAATGGCTAAAGGGTACTTTGGTATGACCACATGACACCACCTATCTGAAAATATTGGCACTATCTTCGCCAACGTGCGGCGTTTACTTGGTTGGTATAGCTCGTTTCTGGGCTGATGCTATTAAGTTTTCTTAAGACTATTCCCAAAAAACTGGGCTATCCTGATTTTTTCCCCCATGAAGTGCCATAGTGAAGGAATATCTTTCTACTTAAATTATTTAAATAAAACATTTTATAAAACATCCTAAATAAATCTTTAGTAAGGAGTGAATAAGTTAATACTTAAATTTTGTTATTTAAAGATTTCTGAAAAATATGATTTCAAATTTAAGATTTTATAAATGTGAATATTAATGAAAAATTCTATAAAACTGTAAGACACTGAACAAGTTATTTATACTCTTGGAATATCAATTATAAAAACATTTCATAATATTTAATATATTTCTTTGACTCAATAATTAGTGCATTTAAAAGAATCGAATCGTCAAACTATCATTTATACCATATTATAAATTACAATACAAGTGTAGTTTGATACAAGGACAAAACTATAAAACTTATTTAAAAGTTAAAATAAGGTAAACATCTTCAGTTGAAAGTTTTGATTATAGCATATATAGATTGAAAGTTAATTTAAGTTTAGGGAAAAAGTGGAGTCAAGTCTCTTAGCTGAAATTAACGTCCCTATACTCCTTTTTGGTAGTAAAAATCAGATGGAGAATTCTGGAAGATTATTTTTCTATACTTCAATATCGTACCGTATTCAATGGAAAGTCGTCGTTGGTTGAAACACATCGTGTTTACATGAATATAAGATGTTAAGTCTTAATTCTTTACATACCAATGTCTAAGTTTTAACTTCTATTTAAATAAAGAATAAAGATAAATTTGATCTGTTTTTAATAAAATATTACAAATCCACCAAGAGGTTTGCTATCACTTTACTCTATTGCTATATCATATAAATAAGATCCATTCCACTAGAAAGAGTCGATACTCTGACATTTTTTATGGTGCTCATTTATCACTAAAGGCCTGGAACTCCCACAAATGTAACACCTTAAGGGGTAACACCTATACCTATGTGAAGTAGTGTTAGTACTAAATATTTTGAAGTATCCATCGGCTATTGAACTAGATTTTTGAACTGAGGTAAGATAAGAGGGATTGGTTTAACTTGTTTAAACAAGTTTGTATAACCAATTGCCTGCAAACCAAATGCAAATAAGTCTTACCATATTAAAGTATTCTCTGTCAAACTTATTTCATTCTCAGATATCGGCTTGGAAAAAGTTAATAATATTACTATAACATTAAATAAATACTTCAAATTATATGTTATAAAACTAAGACTTTGGCGAATTGTATTAATGCAAATAAAATAATAAAAATCACGTACTTTTTACACATTAACCAAAATAATTTGATTTTGTTATATTTCTAAACCTAGATTCATAAGACTATTGCACTAAATGTAAATGGCTTTACGAGTCTATCTTTAGCTATGTCCAAAAAATAGAAGGATAGTCAGAAATATAACTGGTATTTATTTAAATAGAGAGGGAATTTACTGAACAAAAAAGTAAATTGAATAAATATAACTGATATTTATTTATATAGAGAGGAATTTACTGAACATAAAAAAGTACTCCTCTTAAACAAAATAATAAGAAAACAAACAAAATAACAACCTATATTAAATGTATACCGCCATAATCCTACATTTTCTACTTTACGTGAATAATATACAACACCACCTTAAAATAATAACTTCTAAAAGTAAAGATGACAATAGATTTTTCTAACCCCCCTCCCCCCCCCTCCACAACTCAAATTTAAACCTATTTATTAAAAGACAAGCAGCAATAATCATGAAATCCCTATGATTGGAAAATGGTGATAGAGTTATTTATTTAATTATTTTAAATGATATATTTTAATGATTCGTATAACAATCTGATAGTTTTAGTTGAGTGAAAACTTTGAAACTAACAACATTTATTTTCTGTTTCATATATTTTCATTTTTTCCTTCTCTATTTTATGTTACATCTTTACGTCAAATGGTCAAAATTAGATTAAATAAGTTAATCTGACATCCTAGCTCAGATGGTAACGTGACTATCTACTTATTTAAGGATCCTGGTTTTGATTCCCGGCATGGCCTAAATTATTTTCATTGATGAAAATATGGGTTTACCATTTCACATTGATAAATTAACGGTCGTGTACTTGTTGCCGTGTCTGTCCTAATATTAAGATAGATTATAAGGCAGATGAAGCTACGACAGGTCTAGAAAACTGGAAGTAGGAAATATATATGTCTTGAATTAAAAACTGACCCAGGCCATAGGGTGGAAATAGTAATGGATGTAAAAGAAAAAGTCATACAATAACAATTTATTGAAGATAAAAGAGTTTATCTGTAAAATTAAAGTTTCAAACAAAAATAGATTACATTTACATCCATTATTGTCTCCAATCTGTGGGCTAAGTAAGTTTTTTATTCAAGCCATACATTTTCCAGGATCGGCTTGCTAGACTTGTAGCTTTATATACTTTATAATTTATCTTAAAACTAGGACAGGCATAACATCCACTCCACGGCCGTTAATCTAACAACGTGAAAGATGTATACCCATAGTTGCGTCAAAGATAAATTTTCAGTAATGTCAGGAATCGAACCTTGAACCCTTAGTTAAGTAGGCAGACACACTACCGATTGAGCTAATATGTTGTACACAACCTAAATCATTAGGCCAAATATGAATTTATAGTCTCTTCTTGTTCGTGTTTGAAACTTTTATTTTACATGACAACTATTTTATCTTCAATAAATTATTATTGAATGGTTATTAACATATTTAACCTTGTTTTGACCATATGACGCAAAGTTGTTACAGAAAATATTAAGTTAACTTAACTTAAGCTTTCTTGACTTATTTTTTCACATTTGTCTAGGATTTAGTAATTTGAATTTTACCTTTTGGACCATTTAGTTTATGTGTTTTATTTCAAGTAAAATAATTTTGATGATTTTTTAAATTTTCAGGAAGTTTGTATCTTAACAAGATCGTAATTTTCTATTCACAATCGTAGTGATTGCTTATATGTTCATATACTAGATAATACAGTTTAACCAGACTAGATCTCACAGTTAAACCAGACTAAATCTCACAGTTTGACCAGACCAAATCTCACAGTTTGACTAAACTCATGCTCATAGTTTAACCAGAGTATATTTTACAGTTCGACCAGACTAGATCTCACAGTTTGACTAGCCCAAATCTCACAGTTTGAATAAACTATATCTCACAGTTTGACCAAACTCATGCTCATAGTTTAACCAGAGTATATTTTACAGTTCGACCAGACTATATCTCACAATTTGACCAAACTCATGCTCATAGTTTGACCAGAGTATATTTTACAGTTAGACCAGTCTAGATCTCACAGTTCGACCAGACTAGATCTCCCAGTTTGACCAGACTAGATCTCACAGTTCGACCAGACTAGATCTCACAGTTCGACCTGACTAGAACTCACAGTTCGACCTGACTAGATCTCACAGTTCGACCAGACTAGATCTCACAGTTTGACCAAACTCATGCTCACAGTTTAACCAGACTAGATCTCACAGTTCGACCAGACTAGATCTCACAGTTTGACCAGACTAGATCTCCCAGTTCGATCAGACTAGATCTCACAGTTCGACCAAACTCATGCTCACAGTTTGACCAGACTAGATCTCACAGTTCGACCAGACTATATCTCACAGTTTGACCAGACTAGATCTCCCAGTTTGACCAGACTAGATCTCACAGTTCGACCTGACTAGATCTCACAGTTCAACCA
>CABEEJ010007392.1:0-30133 GCA_901482245.1 Timema douglasi | reverse complement strand
CTTACAAATCATAGCCTTGCAAAATTATTATTTGCACTCACACGACAATTTTACCTTTCCATAATAGTTTCAAAAAATATATTTTTTTTTGTTTAGGTAATGTAACATTAACTTGTATTGTTAATATCACAATGTTACTACCCGCCCCAAATAATCCTATACACGTAGACATCCAGCATTATTAAATATTACAATCTTACTATATCTTATACAGGTGCTCTGCTCAGTCCAGACTCTACTCCGTGGTCTACTCTTCCGGACTAACGTTACTTCCACAATCAGCCTGTTCACATCGAACCCTATAAAGAATAGTAGTCCTAACAAGATTGAATGATGCAACAACAACATGTTCCAATAGAGGAGTCAAGAACTGTGCTGATTGGACAGGCTGGGCTGTCCCGGCTGGCCCCTCACAAGCTTCACTGCAACTTACCTGGTATGCGTGGTTGAATGTACGTAGCTAGAGTCTGCAGCTGCCCACCATGTGTCTGGTGTACGTGTCTTGGGAACAAGTCACGTGGAATTACAAGAAACCAAGCATCTGGCGGACGTGACTAAAGAGACGTAACCTTTTCAACAGCTGCTGGGCGTTTGACGTTATACTACTAATCATCATTTTCCTAATAAGGAAATCTCCCACCTATCAATCCATCAACTAGACCTATATATAGCTAGCGTTCAGCTAGAATCGAGGACTATTACATCTAACACTTCCACGAGATTTTCTATTCATGACTAAAACATTATTTAGCCAGGATAGCTATAAATATATATATTATTTATTATATAAACTTTATATTACAACTATGGATTTGATTATATTGAACACTTAGGTTTATTATGTAGTTGATATCGGTCAGTGTAAGCATCTGTAATTTTTCGCTAAAGGTTTTATTTTTAAAAGTAAATTTTTATGGAACATTTAATGTTTCCTATTGCCACTTTGGCACTAGTATCTTTGTAATTTCTTGAAATATTTGGGTGGCCACATTATTTTATTCCTTTTTTTGGCTTCAAAGTTTAGCTTAAATATTATTTCTTATTGATCTTGTGGTTACTAATAATAATTTAATTTTCTTAAATTTGATAATGTTTCCTTTATAGGTTATTTTTGAAGACGTATCTTCTTCGGATGAATATTAAAGTAACTAATTTTTATTGGTTAACAAGGTTTTGACTTTAAAATTCACCGATTCATTTAGTCTGAAAGTATAAGTATTCTAACGTAACAATGCTTTTTTTTTTTTTAATATTAACTATTAAAATGTAGGAATTTGGTCGAGTTCTTTAAAAGTGACGAGGGTAATAGTTACACTAAGGTTTGAGTTATGTCGGGAAGTCAAACCTTTGTACTAAGGAAATATATATGATTCGATATTTAAATTTAAATTTGTTTTGTCTGTATTCTCAGTGGTGAATCAGACGCGTTGTAAACTATTTAAAAGAGGCTCTTTAAGCTCTTTTTAATCATCGTAAGGTCTAAAGATTTAATCTTTAAAAATAAAAATATCTGCTGCGATATTTAATTTTAATTATGAAATTTAAATTTCTTTTGTCTGTATTCACAGTGGGGAATCAGACTCTTTGTAAGCGATTAGAATGTCTCTTTAAACTCTTTGTAATCATCGTAAGGTAGTAACTTAAATTTTTAACAAATATCTGATTTAATACTATATTTGTTTGTCTGAATTCGCTGTGGTGAATCAGATGCTTTGTAAATCATTTAAGAAAGGTTCTTTAATTATTTTTTTATAATTTTAACCATATTGTGTATATTTTTGGTCTCTTCTGTACTAGTTCATGTTAAAGTTTAGTATAATAAACCATACGTACTAACTTAAATGTGTTAATATTTAATCATGCAGAGTATAACATTATTAAATGGTACAGAATAAAGTAGGCTACATTGTATCCTCACTGACGCCATGTACAAGAGTGAAAAAGGTGGAAATGTCGAAGTACTAGATAGTTCTTAAGTTGAACTAATTAACTATACTATTCGAGTCATAAATTCAACAATCCCACTCTTTGTTCATTTATAACCCTAATCGACAAAGATTCACGATTCATACAAAATTTCTCTTGTATCAAAGCCTTAGTTTTAAAAAATCTGCTAATTGATTCTCAGAATGCACATATCGGACAGTTATAACATTGTTTTCTACACACTAGCGAGTGTAATGGTACTTTACATCTATGTATATGGTCATTTTGTGATGCTCACAGTTCTTATCCAACCTAATTGCAGTTTAGGTTGTCCACGAAGAGTGTGATAAGCCCACTGGATATCAGATCAATTTACGTGAGTATTAGTGTTAGCTACACACTTTCTTGAGCTTCTGAAGATACTTCTATATATTCAGCTTCTGTAGTTGACCTACTGACACACTTTTGTCGATGATACGACCAGCTGACTGGTGCTCCTGCTAAAATACTTATATATCCCGTTGTAGATTTTCTTTTAGTTTCATCCCCAGCAGAGTCAGCATCTAAATATACAGTTAACTCATGATGATTTCCTAGGTAGCAAACACCATAGCTCATAGTCCAAGCTAGATATCGCATTATCTTCTTAATTGCTGTCCAATGAATGTTTTATGGTTCATTTAAGAATTGACTTGATTGATTTATTGCGAATGCAATATCTGAACGTATCACTATAGCAAGAAACATCAAGCTCCCAACTGCATCTCGATAGGGTACATTAAGGACATTATTAGATATGCAATCATTACTATGCAAAACCAGATTTAGATAAGCTAGTACTGCTTGGGACTTGCAACCTTGCATAGAGAACTTGTTCAGTATTCATTCAAGATATCCTTGTCCACTTAAAACATTTTCTTATTTTTTCTGTCCCTTTTGATATCAGTTCGCCATATAAAAACGCAGTTATATGTAAAACTGTATTATTTCCTTGTCATAAATCGTTTCAAGTCCAGTAAGTATTCTGATTGAATCATACCTGATTTATGGCTAAAATGTTTCCGTATAATCGTTACCTGCCATTTGTGAATATCCTTCTGCACACAAACGTGCTTTGAAGCAATACTCCCATCTGGTCTTCTTTTTATCTTATATACCCACTTTCAGGCTATAATTTGTCTAGTTGAAGGTAAATTTGTCCAGGAGCAAGTTTTTTAATTAATTAAAAACCTAATCTCTTCCTCCATAACAGCGATTCATTCCTTAGAATACTTGTCAGAAACTGCTTACTGGTATGTTTGAGGCTGCTCATAAATTGCTGCACATTCTGTTTCAATGGACACTTGACAAACATAAAATCTTTCGGTGGTCTTAGAGTAGCTCTTTTACGAAGTGTTGGCCCTGTATCTCTCTTGTATTGTACAGTCTTACCTCAAGTTTTGGCATCCTTCTCAGATGTGGTAACACTTTCCTTGACTTCTTGCTCTTTTGGTCCATCGTTCTGTGAAGTTAAATTATAAATGAAAAATTCTGGATCATTAATTACAGCAACTTTATCAATTTCTTCGTTACATTCAACGTCCTGAGCTACTGTGGCTTTTCTACTACTTGGATTGTACAATCTGTAGTTAGTACTATTACCGTCAAAGCCTCCTTAACCTTGCTTTCAAATTTAGTACGGGCTTGCTTGGGAATATTTTCATAATCTTCTGCTGTTACACCCTCTCTACGACTCAATACTACCCCAACCATTAAAAGGTAATAAAGGTAGAGGATATAAACTAACATACAAAAAAAGGAAATTGTAAAAATATGTAAATTAAACAAAGAGTAGTTTTTTTAATTAATGGCAATAGCGCAGATGACAATAAATGGTCTCATTATATCATAATGAATTCTGTTGGAAATCATACTCGAAGTAAGCAACTTTACAAAATTCAAGTTGTGCAAGTATTTTAACAACGAAAGGAAGCGGATTTACTAGAAATTCTTTCGGAACGTTTATTTTTTGCAGCGCCGTGAGAAACTCTCGCCACCTGGCAGGTTCACTGTGCCTTTTTGCTCGGACAAGATCGTTGACTAAATCCACAATATTGGATCCATTGGAGAGGCGTATCTTGAATACTCACTTCTCCGTTTGAGTCCCAAGAGATGCCTCCGCGGGAAATGATATGTTCTAGTAAAAGTTGAGCTTTTTTACGTGCCTGTGCTGGTATAGTATTTAGTACAGCTGGGACGGGAAGTACAGGCACTTAAGGGGTGATAGTGGTGGTTGTGGGTGTGGCGATGGTTTCAGATGACGGAGGGTGTTGACTAAAGTGTAGATAGCGCTGTAGCACACTTGTTAATGGTGTTGCTCTTAACGGTGTAATGTTTCCGGGGACACCAATACCATATTTTTCGTGTGTTCCATTATTTACTTGTTGAATAAGGAACCGAAGACCCCACTGAATAAAGGAGCCAAAAGTAAGGGCAAGATCGCTCCTCCCTTCTGAAGGAGTAGTCGTCTCTTGTTCTTCCAGCACTCTCCTCGTTTGACCAGCTTGCACAACACCTGCTTGTGAGCACGTAACTTTGTCTTCTGCGCATTTTTCAGGTGTTTTAAGGAGTACTTCTAGTCCATAACCTTTTTTTAAAGAGATTTATTGACTGAGAAATTTTTAATGATCTCACCATACAATATTTGTGATGCCATTTTATGCTCAATGTTAGCTATTCTTAGGTTTGAAAGTAGTTCCTGTCTCATAATTATCCACAAATAGGTTCTAATCAGTTTTAATTCGATTAAACATTTTAGTTTTACTAAACAGTCACTGAGAGTGTCAACAAAAATTCAGGGCAGTTGATATGTTCAGCCAGATATCTTCACGTGCACATATGAAAAGAAATTTTAGGAGAATAAGAAAAATCTGTAGGTATTTTATTCTTAAATATCCAATCCCGTCCAATTATAATAATTGTACAATTGGCAGCAATAAGCCAACTACCGATTCGAATGTGGTGGCGTTATGTGATAGTTTGTGATCTTAATAAAATCACACATTTGTAGCCGACGATATACACACGTCCATCATAGACTCTGCCTTAAAATATGAATGAAGAATTACCTTGTGAACGGGACGATTCTTTGATAGCTTAGTGGTCAGAACATTGGTGTACTAAGCCATAGATTATGGGCTCGATTCCCGTGTCGAGATGTGGATTTTCAATTTTCAGAATACCTATACTTATTTACCTTACATTTTCCACAGAAAAGAAAATGTGTTTATTTTCCTTCTCTAAAGTATTTTCTTACGCATAATTTATTTTCTATCAAACAAAAAAATCTAAAACCCTTTATTTTTTCTGCGTTCCGATGATTCTTTAGTTACACAGCCTATTTAGCAACCCCCCTTGCAGCAGCAGCCAGGGCTTGCACACCAGCCGCCCCCAACATCTACGTATTCAGCCCTGTTATTGAAAATAAATTTATTTTGGGAATAAGTATATGTCCCATTGTAGCGTGTCAACCAAATGGATGAACAGCTACAAGAAAATATTTAATATTTTCGTGATTTTATGCAAGATAGAAATTATATCAGCCTATTTAATATAAACTGTCTCTAAAGTTATATCTTCTGATCTACTAAAGTTACCTATCGTCTTACCTCCTAACACGTGGTTGATCAAAAATATTGTCTTTTGATAGTTACGTTGTTAAATATCAAAGAAGAAGACTAATATTATTGTGTTTATGAACTAAAATACTTCGCTTTTCCCGGTGGATGATAATTCATAAGCTAGCGTACTGTGGCCACGTGGTGTACGCACACGAACACTGTAAAAGAATATGTCTATATCCTTACTTCTCATAAAAATAACAGTGGATATTAAATAAGTAAATTAATACAGATATACTATGATATAATATATTTATGAACAAGCTCACCCCAGCCAGATGTCTGCAGATATAACTCTTTTAAAAAACACGAGGTTCTCGATCATGGCCGACTCATGTGCGCAGTGGCTAAACTCAGCTGGTGAAAAGAACTAGAGGTGAAGGATCGACTCCTAGACCTGTTGCGCACACAGCGATACTGGTGGTCATTTGAAGAACCTTTGATGTGATTAATTTGTTTTCCTTTTCTCCCCACTTTTATCCTCCTTTATTTCTGTCTGTTTTTACATTTTTATTCCCCATTTCTTCTTCTTCTTGTCCTAGCCAGGTTGAGTATAGGCCTATATATAGGCCGGCCAGAGATTGAAAATCAGAGAAAAGTTCCACAGCGAGTAGAGACAACCAGGAATATTCGCCGCCCGGCGCCTACACGACAGACCATGGAGACTGTGGCGTCAGATTCTCCACCTTCATCCGTGACAACAGGATAAGGGGTCGCCGACCCTTTTCGCCGTGAACATGGACGACGCATTCTGCGGTATTAGTATCCAGTCGTCGTGGCCAAGTCTTTACGACTTGGACTTTAGTAAAGTAGTGTAAATTATGTAATCTTAATTAAAGGAAAATTATTTGTCATTATTTTGAGAGAAGCCAAGTTTTGTTTCTAGAAATATATCAACTAGAATGTTTTTTTTTGTTTACTTAATTGGTATGTCTAACTTTAGCATATATGTTTTGCTGAGTTTATTTATGTGTCATATGGCACGGTTCTTAGACTAGAGCCTCTGGCTAAGAATGTTAGTGTTGTTACTTAGTCAAAGTCACAAGTTCGTTACTACTTTGTTCCAGATTAGTCATGACGTCCTAAACGTCATGAACACTAGTTTTTTATTGGGGGCTACCACCAGGATGTCTGTTTCATTGAAAACAAGTTTTAGGACTTTATATGTAAATGTTGTTGAAACTGTGAATTAGCTGATTATTAGCTTAGTGGCGCGACCCAAGGAAATTGCCCTAGCTTCATTGTGGGGTCCGCGCTAATTATTTTATTTTAATGTTTGCCTGTGACTAGGCTTTTAATTTAGTATTGGTATTAATAGTTATCAACGTACTATATTATGCTCTTGCAGTACCATAGGGGAATAAGACCAGCAGTAGTACTTTAGTGACACCTGTTTCGTAGCCTCCAATTAGCTGGATTTATCAGCTGAGGATCCATCAAGTTTTATGGATACCTGTTAATATTCGACTCTACCAAGTGAGACTGTGTAAATGTTATATTCTTAATTTGCTCTTTGCTAATTGTTCAATAATGTGAAACTTGTATTTATGACAATTTATCTAAGTGTTTACTATAATAAATATATTTTGTTAAAATGACTGTTTTTTCTATGAATTATATGTACCCAGTAGGGAACTTTGGTACACCATTAGCTTTATATTTTTTTAGTAAATATCACTAAGATGATGATAATTGCTAAATCGGTAACGCTATTTAGTGATAATAATGCTTATTCAATTCAATATTATTTAAGATATTGTTTTAAGATAAAAAAAGGAACAATTTATATATATATATATCTAAGATAGCTAACGAGTGCAATTCAGACAAATAAAACATTAGCCTGGTTCATCTAAAGAGGTTCTTTGTGATGCCCACGCAGGCTATAATCAAGCCTCAAAAAAAATCTTAAGTAACACATTTACATATGCTATATATGTTAACATGTTGGACATATTATCACAGGTATTCAAAAATAATACAAATAAAATAACTCAATTAAGAGGCATTTTTATTTTAAAGCGAAAATTCAAGATAGAAGACAAACCTTATCCAAATATGTTGAGTATGGTATTGAAAGCCTGTTTGTGATTAATAAACCTGAAGAAGTAGACCCCATTTATAATGTTGTTTTGAAGATCGACAATGTCAGTGTTAGATTTCAATGTAATACCGTCTGTTTGAGCACAATAATACCATGGAAGCTGTTTAATATTTACTTTAAATTTGGATGCATCCCTCGATCCCGACTTAGTCCAAATCTTCCCAACTCTTATCACTTTAATACTAAATTTCTTAGTGGTTAAGTGTGAGAGAAGGTTCGGGAGTTCAGTCGCAGTTGAGTGGGGAGAGCCCAGGGAAGTATTCACCACCTTAGGTTATTTTATTTTCAAAGAATACACGATGAATAAAAACATAAGGTCAAATCTTAAGGAGCGTATAGAGGGACGCAGGTAAAACAAATTTCTAATACGAATCCATGTTCTCCAAAATAATCCTGAGTCAGGCGAGGCCATTGAATGTGGGAAAAAATGATGCCATTCCGCTGAAATAATCTAACCATTCAATAAATCACACACGTTGAAATAAAACACATGTGGCACTCTTCCTGTGTCGCCCACATTTTCTAACGCACGATAATTTGCACATCTGATAACAGTCCTGGCACAATTTTTTCCAGAACTATTCTGTAAAGTTGTCCAGGCCAAAAGGGTGGCAGGAGGTAATTTCCGATAACATTATCATCAGGTATACCCACCCATTTATTCACAAAACCTCCCTTGGTGGTTACGAGCAACGGCAGCATGGGGGTTCTGTTTAGCCCAACCATGCCTGTTAAGTGCAATTGAACAAGTCATCTTTTCGAATTATGTTTCAACCTTGAACAATATTCTGCTCTAAAATCGGGGCTCGTTCAGAAAACACTGTAAACTCCACAGATTGAATTTGCGGAAAGTGTTAAGTTTAGACTCTTGTCGTGTGATTCAAGATTATGCTATTAGGGAAATACATAGTTTGCTTATAAGACTTCCCAGCCTTCAATGGCTTTGCTTGACTTAAGAGGACTTCGGAGAACATTTATTCAAATTTAGATTGATTCTACCTTTGTCTCTCTATACTATCTTTAAGTTTTGAACTTAACTCTTCAATAGTTCTGTATTACAGCTACATTAATAAGGCGATGATTTTGAATAGAACCATTAAAGTTGAGATGACACCTTCCCGTCATAAGGCTTCTATGATACCCAATCCTAATACGGAATCTGTTTGACATATTTCCAAGGGCACCCAAAAAACTCTCAGGGGGTCATAGCGCAAACTTATCAGTGTCTACAAGTGCAGCTTTTCAATAGAAGGGTTTGTCCGTTTCAAAACGTATGCCTTCCTGATTGAAGTCCACAACCCACAAAAAGAGGAGAGGCCATCTCATCAGTGTTGGCATCCAGTGGGTATCGTGTTTGCTAAACTCAGACGTCGAAAAATGCTGAAATGGGCTCCTCAATAGTTGTTAAATCCAATTTTACCTAATGTAACAATGATATTTACCAATAGGCTTAATAGTTGACTGGGAAAATTATTTCAATAATTACCCAACCAGCTAGTAGAATTAAAACAATTGCCATATTTTTTTTATTTAGACAATAATTAACCATTTAAATAAGATTTGACAACGGGAAACACTAACTTGGTACCAAACTGCATTTAATTCTTATGTTTCAAAAAATAATACAAAAATTTAGTAATCATTTAAAAATCAATTTCCACAAAAAAAAAATCTGTATTTGGATGCTTTATATCCCCCTTACCTTATTGTGAAACATACTATCACAAGGCAACAAGCAAATTACCAAAGTATAAGAAGGTTTAATAAGCAGACATCACCCAGATGCATAACGTAGAAAATGAAGTAGAGTAAAAATAGTGGTTTGTTATTTATTTTCCAGGTAGAAGTTTACATAATACTGCTACAATGCTATTTATACCTCATTTAAAAAAATATAATTAAAAAGTGTTTAATTTTTTAATAAATTAGACCAATAAACTCCAAATAGTTGGTCATTATACACAAAAGGCTAACTAACCTAAAAAAATATAACAAAGTTTATTTGTTAATTACATTATTTTATTGATGAAATGAGTTAAAAACTAACATATTCAAGTAATAGCTACACAAGCTAGAATAAAGTAACTATGAATTTATTTATTTAAACTTGTTATACAACATCAAAATGCATGTTAGGTTTATTTTATTTTTAAAAGTATTAAAAAATAAAATAATGTCTTTAAAACATTCATTGTTCAGATTAAAATATGAATTTTTAAAGTGCAGCAATAGCAGCAATAACATTAATTCATATTTATTTATACTTAGTGTTATTACTTTTCATTTTACGTCTCTAATGTTAGGCTGTGTCTCTAAGAGGTTATATTCTCTTATTTTAACACACAATAAATAAAATGGTAATAGTATTTTAAAGTAAAATAACATAGTTTCAATTAAACCTCAGCTATCAAGACGTTTGAGGAAACACACACAAAAACATTAAACTACAATGTTAAGTTGAAATGATCTTTGTGACAAAATAACATCAAGCTGCACACAGTAGAAATTGAACGAGTTAAATATAGATATATCAAATAAATTATCAAGATCTAGTCATTAAAATATTGGGATAGCTGTTCCTTGTCCTTATATGTTTTATTTAATACATATATTAATCAAACCACGGTCAAAGTTCCATGCTCTGATCACATACACTAGACACTATACAATGTAGAAACAAAACGGACTGATGTTATTTGTTTAGCCAATACAACATGTTTTAAACCAGTTTTGTTAATACTTGTAACAATATACGCCAAAGCACTGGTTGTGGTAAGAATATTAATTAAATACAATTGCTATATTTTCCATAAGAGATATTTGAACGTGCTACTAAAAATCAAAATAAATATTTTTCCAGAACCACTCCAGTTAGAGAAAGCAAGAAAAAGGGACAGATCCTTGGATAAAAATGAGTTTAAGGAGTACAGTGTCCTAAACACTAATACACTAGTACATTTCCATGCCAATGACGCCAAATTTTGTTATTGTTTTCTTTGTTGTGACACAGGGATATAAAATAATTAATACATATTTTTTAAACAGACCGACATATATCGATAAAATAAAAAATCGATAATTCAATATTTCTCATTAATTTCAACTACTATGTAGAGTTTGATTCAGTAGTGTAACACCCTGACCCACAAGGCCTGCAATACTGTGGGGTGGGGCGGAGGGTTGGCAATTGTATAAGGGGCCCGCGTAAAGAAATTTTAAAATTTGGTAAGAATAATTGTAATCAATTAACTTAAATACTGATTATTGACAATTTAAATATTTGAATATGTTAGTCATAAAGTGTGTTGTAAATTATAACTAAGCTTTATCATTATTTCAATTATTTTATTTTGTTTTAAATAACCCGGACTTATTTTTATCTTCATGCGATAAAACTGACTGGTTGATGACGTTTCCAAGACAGAAAAGAGCCTAAAACAGTCATTATAAGGTGTAATTAATAAATCAGTAGTTATTTAGGACTAATAATAATTTCTTATAACGATTATTAAGGTGTAAGATGACTTGAAAAATGGGGCCCTAAAATAAATTTTGTGTGTATGTGGGGTAGGGCGAAAAGGCGGGGGGGGGGGGGGGGAGGGTTAATTCGGNGTGCAAGCTTAATCTGTTACTGCACCGGTTCAACTATGTTACTTGGTATTTTTATTTTTAAAGAACTAATGACCTCATTGCTATACCGATAAAAAAAAGATAAATATTGGATCCACAAGGGTCAACAATTCGTATTAAACTTTCGACTTCTGTTTAAAATTTTTGACATTTTATTAGGTGTTGCACATCTTCAAGTCATAGCATTGCTATTAAATTCCTAATTTATAAATGTTTACCAATAAAAATGTAAATATTACCTATTGAGTCCAAAATTGAGTTGATCATTGTTGGACAAACATTTATCCTTCGAGGTTTAATGAAAAAAAAAAGTGAGAATCTACTTATATTTAATTACTCTATAGCATTTGAGATTCATTGCGTTAAAATTTAAGTAGTATTCTTTAACAACTAAAGCTCACAAAATTGTATCAATATATTTACCAATATCTCAGAAACTTTTGGTTTTATAAAAAAATATTTCATATAAAAGTTGTTTATTTTTAATAGTCCTACAATATTGCAATGAT
This sequence comes from Timema douglasi, assembly GCA_901482245.1. Lineage (NCBI taxonomy): Eukaryota > Metazoa > Arthropoda > Insecta > Phasmatodea > Timematidae > Timema > Timema douglasi. The sequence continues at coordinate 18,305 of CABEEJ010007392.1, read as the reverse complement.
AAGTTATTTAGTATCTCAAATAGTTGCGGAGATATGGAAATTTCAAAGTCTGTAAATTACCTTAAAATTCATTTTCATGGGAAAATGAAAATAGCCATTTTATTTATTATCTTATTCAACGCCTAGATTACGAATTTAAATCAAAATCGTTAAAGCCAATTTTGAGAAAAAAGACTTTTTCTCTTTATGACCTTCAGTAAACTAACCTTAATTTTAGGGTTAGATATCCAATTCCAATAACCCCTCGGGGAAAACTTAGATACTCAGTTTTAGCTTAATCGGTAAAATAGTTTATGCTATAGTTTGAGGTACAGACGTATATACAGACATATGGGAGTTCAAAAACCATTTTTTCGGATTTGGAGAGGTATTAAACGTCAAGATTCTTCAAAATCTTGAGTTCGATAAAAATGAAATTACGATCAGATTAGTTCCTCTACCTTTAAGATAGCGAAAAAGTAAAAAAGGCGATCGCAAAATAAAAAGTAACATGGGTCAAATTTCCTACAAATCTATGTAAGAAATAACAGTAAGAATTTGTAAACTGCTGTGTCAAACAACTTGTTTCTAAATTATAACGCACTTTGACCAAGTTTTCTTAAAAACCAACGTAAAATATACATAAACCTATACTATTTGTATGTATTTAGTATTGTATGTAATTTATCAAATAGTTGGTAGGTTAGTTTAAAAATTATAATGATATTGAATATTTAATTTAAAATTCAATCAATGTAAACTACCTAAATAAATTAATATACAACATCAAATTAAAATATAGCCAAAATAGTATATGACTTTCGACCCTCCCATCATTGGCAAGATTGAGCTTCAAGATCATTTAGGCAAGTTGGCCAATAATATAATGGTAAATCCTAGCCGGGTTAATTGATGTTGGTTACCTCAAACCCATTTTTCGTTCTTACTAGACGTAAATATTCTTATATTTATGCGTATAGATCTTCGATACCCTTCCTACCCCATTGATTTAATAAATTATGGATACACATTATGAATGGTGAGACAGGTAAAACACTATTGTATTTGAACACTTTGTAAGTGACATAATCCTTGACACAATATAACGCTGATTATTATATCATTAGTGTCACCCTGCATTAGAATTACTAAATCGTGTGATAATATCAAATATAAGCTCTAAAATCAGTGAAATGGAGCTGAGTGTGAGACCCCCAAGAAGAATGTAGAAGGAAGTCTGAACATGGCTGAGTTCTAGTGGTGTCAGTTCAACTGGCTTAATCCTATTACGAGCTGACAGCATCACTTCATAACTATCATCACTTTGCCACTTATTAATTATACCACCTTCATATCCCCTTCTCATTACTGTATCTACTAAGTCTTGATAGGGGGAAACAAAGGGGAACTGTAAACAGATATATATTTTGTGAGAGCACTCCTCCATTATGTGCATTAGAGGATATCCTTCCTCATAATAGTCGTTGAGTTCTATAAATAAAAGCAAAATTAAATCAGCATACGCGAGTGTTCTATTGAAGGCAATCGTGTCAAGTACACTTTTTACATCGGATTCTAACTTAGCCCTCTGTAATAAAAAGTTAAACACTTTATCACCAGGATCGGTATTCACTAATAAGACATCTATAATATCTTTCTGACCATCATAATTAGGTATAGATATCATTAGTCCAGATTCATACAACTGCTTCAAATTATCAATATCTGGATAGTAATGGGGTGTCGTCAAGTAACTGGTAAAACTTCCCTGATACGCGCTCATCAGTACCAAAGTTAACAACAAACACGAACCAATAAAACATTTATGAGGCAAGGAAACTACAGAAAGAAATGTCGCACCACTCAAAATTATTCTAAGAGTCTCCAATGTTGTTTTGGTTTCTAAGGACGCATCTTGTCTGAACAATTTCCAGAACAATGTGATCATTGGTAAAGTACAAAATATAGCTACCCAGGTAGTCTTTGTAAAAGGTAAAATCACATTCATATATTGTGGGACACGAAGTGCTTTTGGCACAAGAAACTTCAAACAAGGTGTATCACAAGAAATGCTAGTTTTGAATATATTATTAGGATGTTTAAATATAGCATCTCCATATATATCTGGCATTTTTGTTTTACTGTCCAATTTTTCTTCTTCAATTAAGGCTTCATCACTCTCACTGGCTTGGTGCTCCGGGTCGATTATCGCCATTGTTCCATTTATATATTCGATAAACATTTTAATGCAATTGTGTGTACTTTTTTCATATCCTGATTTTAAACCATATATATTTCTACTTTTAGAAACCTTTATATTGTATCCATAAATATCATGTATTTTGTCTGTAAACATATTTTTATATTTATTTCCCTTCAACAATTTGGACATATCTGTAAAAGAACCATTGTTTCTATACTGGTTGAAGAACCATGCCTTGACATCACTAACTACTGATATAGAGTCAATTATTTGGTTTTCATAATCAGGTAAAACAATCAATATTACATTTAAAATATTATACTCAAACCATGTCTTACGGCATTCTTCTTGAAATGCCTTTATCTCATTCTTATCATTTGATGTAATAATTAATATGAAAGGCGATTTTGGATATCCAAGGAAGGTTTCTCTAAATTCTTTCAGTCGCACCCAAAAAATATTTTCATCATTTCCTATAAACCAAAATATTACTTCTGGTATTTTCAATTCACCATTTAAAACCAGATCATCTGGAAACATTTCATTCAATAATTCCCACTTACCATTTCCTTTCACATTTAAAATTAAAAGAGGAAAATACTCTAGTTGCCTGGAAAATGTATCTACATTTTGAAGATGGTTTCCTTGTAAGACAATAGTGGACATTAGACATGGATGACTTTTTCTTACCACGTCAATAATGTGATGAATAATTTCAGTAAAGCTGTTGCTAGCAAAACTGGCATGTCCTACCGAAGTAATAAGTTTAGTATCGATGATACTTATTGAATACAATACAAAAAGAATTGTCTTTAACATTTTCACTGTAATTTTAATCTAATTGCAAACGGAATAACACATTTAATAATTTGATCCCATTTTTGTATTTAATAACAGAATAAATTGGATTACAATTTAATCTCAAGTTTTAATTAAAAGAGTTTATTGCCATTTTACTAGTTGGTTGTTTTTGTTCTGATCGAGAGTTATGTATTAACGGAACAGAAAGATCCGGAAATGTGGCTATTGTAGATCTACTTGCTTAGGTTTAATTATGTATTTTTGTGGCCTATTACTTAAATGGGCCCAAGGATGTCATTTTTCGTTGATTGTATGTACTCACAGAACACGCTAGAAAATGGAGAAAACACATGCGGTTAATATACATTTAGATTCCCGTGTCCAGGTGGGTGTCATTTTTCAATTTTCAGAATATGATATCTATGAGGGACTATCCCCACTAAAATGCATTAACAATAGTTTCGGCTATTTGTTTCATTAATATATGCAATCCTGTACAATTATATATATAATTGTCAATTGGCCGCAAAATCGCCAACTACCGAGTCGCTGATGGCTGCGTTGTCTGATGGCTGTGATCTTAGATAATCACATGTTTATAAGCTGACGACTTCCACGTCTATCTTAGACTCTGCCTTAAACTATGAGTGAAGAATGACCATGGGCACGGGACGAATCCTGGATAGCTCAGTGGTAAGAGCATTGGTGCACTAATCTGAAGGTCCCGGGTTCGATTCCCGTGTCAAGGTGTCATTTTTCAATTTTCAGATTATGACATTTATAAGCTTGTTCCTATCTTACACTTATAGCACTAGCGCGATTATGATACCAAGGGTTTGGGAAGACCACAATAATTTAGACTCATTAATTTATTTATTTTAAATGTCGGGAGTAAGGAAATGGAGAAAATTTGAAGATTATTGACCCTTAGAGAAAAGTTTATTAGGTATAGAAAATACTTGTGAACTGAATAAAGTGTTATTTTGGTTAATTAAAATTCATCAGATTTACTAGGTATGTTAGCCACTTATTAATGTGAGTATTGACCTACATTAAACGCGTTTTCTACACATTTTTGTAGTTTGTTATCGATATTGAATCAAATTATTTATACAATTTCATTTAGTTAAGCGTTAAAATTGTTTGATCAGCATCAATAGTTTTAGTAACTTTAATTATTTGCTTGCAATTTAGAATAAACCCATAGTTAAAAGTTTTCCTCTAAAGCATAGGGTGAATGGTGTCATTCTCAGGATAACTTATATATCAATCACTAATAAATCTAATACTACCACTTCAAAAACAGTTAATTGATGACTTAAGGTTTTGGGTAATATATGTATTTTCTAGTTTTAAACTATATTTTTATTGTAGGCCATGTGTTATTAAAGTGCTTGTTAAATAACATTGATATATATAATATAATATATAATAGATTTTTATGTGCATTTACAAAGGTTAATTAACCTAACCCACAACCGACATACTTGAAACTATATGCAGTATATCCAACACAAACACATTAATGGTTACTCACACTAATCAATTAACCCATATTAAGAAGTTTGACAATTATTATTTAATTTAATGAGGTTCAACAATTTTTTTTAAATAATATATGTTGCCATTTTCATATACACCTTTTTAATCTGCCAATTAATCATTTTTACTTCTAAACGAGTAGATGGCCCGGCATTTGGGAACCCCACTTAAGCCAATGGGTCAAAACACTTTTTCCCCGCTGGCGTAATCATTGCGTGTTATGTTTCAACACTCCCCCCTGGGTTTTCCCTGGTGACTCATACCTTGTGCTAGTATATTTCCATCTGACATAATATCCCCTCTGGTTATTTCCATGACGACATAGGACTAGCGACCTGTTATATTCCTTCAATGTCGCAAAGGTTTATTTCTGATTTTCTATGTGGCCATGGGTTTTCCCTGATGACTGGTGCAATTTTAGTAGCTGGGAAAGACAGTAATAGATCGTGACCTTGAATGATGCCACAACCCTCCCCATGCAAAGGGTTTTACCTGATGACTGGTGCAATTTTGGCGGCTGGGAAAGACAGTAATAGATCGTGACCTTGAATGATGTTGATACCCTCCCCAGGCAAAGGGTTTTACCTGATGACTGGTGCCAGTTTGCCGGCTAGACAATACATGTCTCCTCGATCTGTGTGACGTAATCTTTGCGTGTGATGTCGCAACACTTCTCCCTGGGTTTTCCCGATGAGAGATACCTATAGATCGTAACCTTGAAACAGTGAGCTAGTACACGAAGTCATTAACCCTGGCAACTCTTTACCCGTTACCCCTTTCTATGTGACAATGGGTTTTCCTGATGACTCATACCTGGTGCCAGTTTGACAAGACTGGAATATTTCACGACCTTGAATGATGTCATAACCCTCCCAAGGCAATGGGTTTTCCTTAATGACTGGTGCCAGTTTGGCGGTTCGACAAGATAAGCCTCCTCGGTCTGTGTGACGTAATCATTGCGAGTGATGTCGCAACACTTCCCCCTAGGTTTCCCCCGATGTCTCATACCTGACGCCATTTTGGAGGGTCGACAAGACAAGTAGAGACAGGAATATATCGTGACCGTTACCATGCCCCTCGCTCACTGATTGGCTGTTGGTTTTCCGCTCCCCTCCCCCTCCTCCTGACCACCCTCCAACCGTGACCCTCTTTACAGTGTTCCAGACATGTTGGGTCTTGTTCCAAACACGTTGGTACTTCTATTTTCTTGTGTTTGTATTTATGTTCATTACATTTTATTGTGCTCAATGGTTATTTATGTATACCCATTGATTTTTTATTTGTACTCATTTGTTATTTATGTCTGGGTAGGATTGAGATGGGACGTTGGAATTTATTTATTGGTGTGCAGTCCAAGGCACCGGGCGCATCTCCTTGAGCATCGCTAGTGATCATCTTTTCTGACTGGCCGCTTAGCTATGAGTTTGATCACCGAGCAACTTAGAGCGTATCACGGCCGTAAAATCCCTTTCACTTTTCCTTCACTCCCCACACTCCTTTCATCGCCACGGCCAAGAACGAACTAAGTTACACACTGCTCCTTCACTCTGTTGGACTTCCTTTCACGTCGCCCCCCTCCAACCCACTTCGTTAAGTCCCTCTCATTGTAAGGTCATCAGATGTAGCAAACTTGTTATAAATTTCGAAAGAGAGTGGCAACTACCTTGTTGAACAATTATTAACCCCCAAGGCCGCTTGATTTTTCTCAGTGTCATCATCGCAAAGCTGCAAACCCCTATATGGTAATGGGATTATTCGCAACAAAACAGCATTTATACAGCTCTGATTATGCACAATCAGGGGCCTCGGAAGCCTCAAATAGGGGCCACTATCCCCAACCAAAAAAGTCTACTAAAATTGGTTGTTTGTTATCGTCCTTCGATATGCGAGGATGTAGGTATCCGTCTTGGACTGTAGGAGTAAGGTAGAAATATTCCAACGTTTAGGTGGAGTGAGGGAGAGTATAAAACCATCTCAGTTCACCCGAGTGAGATTCGAACCCACGACCTCCCTCGCCATAACTATATGAGTGACACGTACCCTTTCTCTCAAAACGTGCGGTAAGGATGATTAAGAAAATGTTCCGGAGGAAGAAATACCTACATTGTACACCGCGGAGGATTCGATTTCAACCTCTCCCGCCAGAATTAGATTACCCTGACATTTAGAAGGCGTACACACTGGGATTTGAGCCTCGATATATTTACCACAGCTAATGTATGTTATAACAGTCGTACTCCCTGCACCCCCGCCATTTTCGAAGGGGCTTTGCTGGTTGACCAGATTTTTCTAGACCAGGTAGAATGTGTAGCCGCATTTTATTGTAGTGATAACGTCAATCGTCGATTGCTCTGTCATAACCTGTCTAGTGACGCGTTAGAGCATGCGACCATCGATGCAAGTATAAATATTTAGATGGTGCGCACAGCGGGATTCAAACCTCGATATCTTTAGCAAAGCTGATGTCTGTTATAACGGTCTTACTTCCCGCACCCCACCATTTTCAAATGGGCATTGTTGTTTGGCCATATTTTTAGAGACCAGGTAGAATGTGTACCCGCATTTGATTGTAGTGAGAAAATCATACGCCGAACACACTGTCATCGACCGTCTAGTGACGCCTTAGACCATGCATCATAGATGCATGTATAAAATGCATTGTGACGGTAGATTGCTACTCAAGGACCTAGAACCTTTTTGTCAGTGATGGGGATCAAATATGTTGGTTGAATTGATGGCACCATTATCTACACTCACGAAAATGTTGGCACACTTATTTACCTTTTAAATGTTTCATAACTAACAATCCCACACGGCGTTGCTTGTGACCCACTGTGGTGTTGTGTTAAAAATAGCTTAATTTAAAAGCTAGGTAAAAATCCGGCTTTGAGGTGCATTCGGACCCCCTCACGTACACATATGTTAAAAATGTAATATCTCTATTTGCCGTAGATTTGGCTGGCCATCGCACATAAACAAACAAACAAACATCACATGCACGATAGGTATTCGATCCCCGACACCCTACTCGTCACCATTTATTTAGCTAACACGGGGTACTCAGTGATGCTCTTATTCCTTCATAAATTTGGTTGTAGTTCAAATAATAATTTTCTTGACTGAACTTATTTACGGACACATAATATAAAAAGTTATTTTTGAATAGCAACAATTTATCAATATTAACTCGTATTTTTTTTTTTAATTTCAACTGTAGCGAACCAAGCTTGAAACTAATATCAAGCAGGCGCTGGGGGAGCCGTCCTCCCGACAAAATCCTACCAACATTTGTTTTGTTTGATAACTACTGTTAGCATGTACGTGTCCAAACGATTAAGTACTAATTACGCTAACGAAATGATAATTTGGAAGTTTGAATTTGGAGGAAGTGAGCCAGCATTTGCGTAGAAGAAGGGCGGAAAACACCCCTAGTTTAACCAACCTAGATTCGAACCTCGAACTCCTCCGTCCGCGACAGTCTGGCTCTACACAAAACAAGCGCGTCAGTCAACTACGTCACCAAGGTAAATTATTTTAGAAACAAACGTTTTATTGAATACAATTTTAGATATTATTTAATGTCCACAATTATATTTGTTGACATAATAAATAACATTTACACAAAATAAATTAGCCACTTAAACAAGAAAGAAATTTAATGTCCACAACTATATTTTGATGCAATAATATATAACTTTTACAAAAATGTATAAGTAATATTAAATACAACTTTAAATATCTTTTAATGCTTGGAACTCTATTTTGTTGACATAATAAATAGCAATTATACAAAACAAATAAGCCACAAAGAAATTTAATGACACGATTAAATTTTGATGGAATAATATATAACTTTTACAAAAATTCATAAAGAATATTAACCAGAGGGTAAATTAAGGTCAGATGGAAAAATACTGGCACCAGGTATGAGTCACCAGGGAAAACCAGGGGGGAGTGTTGCGACATAACACGCAATGATTACGTCACCGGGAAAAAGTGTTTTGACCCGTTAGCGGAAGTGGGTTTCTCAAACGCCGGTCCATCTACTTAAACGTTTAGATTTAATTTAGTGACTTGATGAGTTGGTATTAATTTATTAAATCATGTTTGATCATTTAAAAATCTAAGTCTATATATAAATATGGTTAAATCACAAGCCATTACATTGTTAATTACTGGAGGAATGTTATCTCTATTTTCAAATTTTGTTAAAGAAATTATAAATAACGTATATTATAATAAGGTATTCATACTATGATCTAGAGCACTCTTATTTAAATATATTAATGTAATTTGGGTAGCAGTACTTTCTAAAATTATGTTTTATTTTAAAAGCATAATTTTTTGCAAGCTTTATATATATATTTGGTACCTACTTATTTTATTTAGTTGAGCAATTAAAATCAAAACCTAAGATTATTGGTTTAAAATGGTCGTTTTTGAGTACTGGATACACACATCTTTAAATTAATTCAATGATCCAGTGAAGTATTTCTGTGAGAATTTCACTTTAACTGACATTACTAGTCGAAACATTAGGTTTGATTCCGGTGTTAATTATACATTAGCTTTGTTTTATAGCTATTACGATCACAAGTATTATTTATGTTACGTTTTCACAAAATATAAACATACATATGGAATTATTTTTTCTATATAAGCACACTTTCAACAATTTTTCACTTGATTATACTAGAGATATTTAATTTTTAAACACTCTAATCAAACATAACCTATATTCTTTCCGATAAAATATTGATATAAGCCACACAAACCTCCTGTAAATCAACTAAGTGAATATGTTTTTCTGAAATTATTAACCTATGACTTATATAATAATTACTTTTCTACTTTTAACACGCAATAGAGGTACTTTTTATATTATTATATATTCCCTATGTAGGATGTTGATAATACATCAGCCCTATAAAATCTATTATAAAACCATTTATGTCTTACTACTTTAATTTTGATATATTTAATGTGTCATTTACATACATTAATATAAAAGCAAATAAAAAGCCATAATATATATTTTAATTTGTTAGTTCCATTAAGTAGAGTATGCTTTTAAAAGAATATGTGACATGAAAGTGACGTGTCTTGCAACTAGTATTTTTTATAATTTAAAAACTATTCAGATTTTTAATACATATTTTTTATGGCGATTCATGAGAAAATATTATTAATATAGATATAAAAAATCTACGAAATTTAATGGTTTCAAGCTAACTTTTAATCATTAGAAACAATTTATACACATAATATCAGTCAACGCATTGTGATAACTGTTGAATGAATTTATGTTATAAATTCAACGTCCCACTATCCAATCCACTTGATTATAACCAATCCTTATCTTAATCTAGTTATATTCAGTCCACCTCATTACATTCTATTATTATCTTGAGCTTATTCTTTCCAGTCCACATCATAACGCCCTATCCCTAATTTAAACAAGTTCTATCCTATCCACCTGATTACATCCTATCCTTATTGTAAGCTGGTTCTATCCATTCTGCCTTATAACGCCCTATCCCTCTCTTAACCCAGTTATATCCATTCCACCTCAATACACCCTATCCATGTCTTGAGATTGTTCTATCCATTCCACCTCATTACACCTTAAGGAAAGTGTGATCTAATATTTGTAAAAAAACCAACTATTTTTAAGCCTTACATAGTTAAACCATTTCATTGCGCTTCAATCTCCTAATCATTGTGCAGAGCACTGTTTACAAAAAGGATATTTCATAACGATTTACTTTGTTAGCGAGTGTGGGGCTCTAAAACCTGTGGTAAAAGAGCCTCGACGAGAATTGGATGTTAAGTGCTCTGCCGTTCAAGAAAATATTCGTCTCGAGAAGAAAAGAATATGTGTGTTTAAATCGTGAAACGAAACCTATTGTAAGGAACCCATGAGAAGAGAACACTTACCAATTCACTGACGAATATTTTAGTGGCACAGCTAGCAAATCTTTTATAAATAATCATTAGCAAACTGTTGACAACATGGTGTCTCCAACCAGTTTGCGGGGCAAGGTGTCTCTAACCAATTCCAACCAGTCAGACATAACGAGTAGGTTTAGGTGAAGACTAATAGCATGCAGCAACAGTAAGAAAACCAAAGATAAAATTTTGTATGATATCTTTTTGCATTGATTTGGTAGTAGATTGTATATTCTTTTTCATTTCAGGTGTGTCATTGTACGAGTTGAATGTAGTATAATTTCAGGATATCCAAACTTAATAATAGATCAATACAGATTGTTCGAATTAAGCCTGTGGGAGACATAGAGTGGTCTAGAAAGTTAAGGATTTGACCATAGTCCTAAAAACCACCTGGGAATGGTATGGACCGGACTAGTTAAGTAAAAAGAAGAAACTAGTAGTAAAATAGAAGCAACTAATAGTAAAATTGAAGAAAGTAAAAATTAATTGTGTTTTAGAATTTTAAAAAGTAGGAAGACTTGTGAAAAAATCTTGAGTAAGTTAGATAAAAAGAAGTTGGCCAAAATAATAGGATTAAATGAAAATTTTATTTCAAAATACAAGCAATATATTTAATCATTAATGGTGAAATAAAAGCTTTTTCAGAGTTAGTGAAAATCAACAATAGTAGGGAAGTAAATAATTTTGAAAAGAAGAATAAACACACTTTTGAAAAGGATGATGTATAATTTTAGTAAAGAGGGCATGTTGAAGTTGGAATTGAGACTAAAATTTCAATATAACCATAACCAATGTTTTCAGAGTTATGATTATATTGTTGTAATGATAATATATAATGAGAGTTGATTGGAACTATAAATAACTTGGGGAAATCAGGTAATCCACAGTTAAATGTTTTTAAATGTTATTAAATAACTTGATATCAGTTTGACGTGATTAAGCTTTATCTAATTTAATAGTGTTTAATAAAACTAAATTATATAGAATGAGTGTACAGTTATTTTTATTATAGTTGTAACGAGCTAATCTGGCTTAGCCCCGTTCAAGTGTAAAATACGAATGTTTTGGTGGTACAAGCAAGTCTTCAAGAGTTAACAAATTAAATACTAGTGTTAAATGCTACGCCCGTAACATTTGTTTGTTTATTTACATACCTACTTCACCGACTCTTCCGTCGAGCCTGATGCTTCATACTATATATTCTCCGGGCCGCTTGGAAGAAATATAGAACACGGCAGGACACCATCAGCACCGTTGGCATACTACGCACTCTCGTCACGTCGACTAATTTATCATATCAACGTATGCTTACAGTTCAGGGAAATGGATCCACTGGACAGGAACAAATTACTAAATTAGCCTATTGTACGACAGAATGTATTAAGCAAACTTCCAGTTAGAAGTTAAGAATGTATCAAGTAAACTACAAGTTAGAAGTTAAGGATGTATCACGAAAACTTCAAGTTAGTAGTTGAGGATGTATCGAGTAAACTTCCAGTTAGAAGTTAAGAATGCATCAAGTAAACTACAAGTTAGAAGTTAAGGATGTATCAAGTAAACTTCAAGTTAGGAGTTGAGGATGTATCGAGTAAACTTCCAGTTAGATGTTAAGGATGTATCGAGTAAACTTCCAGTTAGATGTTAAAGATTAGGATTAGCCTATTTCATGGCTGGATGAATAGGATAACTTTCATGTTAGGATTAGGTAATAAACCGTGTCGATATTGAGACACTGATGTAACTCAAAGGTAGCTTGCCAGGGAAAGAGTTGGTTCAAGTTATATAGAGGCCTGGGATCCACACCTAGTTAGGTACTTTTGTCAATCCCACGCACTTGTGTTAAGTGGGTAACCTGTGGGCCGTTCATGCTTCTCAAGATTGGCCCGTGGTTAATCTGTGTTATTATGCAGTAATACTCCCCTTTGGGGTATACAGCTCATGAGCCGCTACTGCCCCTCTGGCACGGCTGGAGCAGTCATTAATTACTTGTATGTATGTTGTGATATTGATCGCCCGTTGGGTGATCAAATTGTGGGACGTGTTCCCGACCGAGCATGGCCCGTAGATTTTGATATACCCATGTAAGTTGGTCGATCCTCTTGTAAGGGGTTTGCTCTGTATTCAGGGCGCTCATATGTAACTGGACTTGAACTTGCCCGATGTAAGTAATAACTAAGCGTGCTCGGCCAACACGCCTTGTGATAGAGGGACCAGTAACGTAACTCAATTGTCTGAGTAATCCTTCCGGCGCCTCACGCCCCTTGTTGGCCAAGCCTTAGGCAAGCTACCTCATATCATATTTAGTTAGTATAGACAGTTCTTATTGAGATTATGTGCTAAATATTGATCATGTATCATGTTTTTTATTAAATTGCATTACTTCTATTTTTCCTCTTTTTTTATATATTTCTGTATAGGGCCTACGTGTGTATGTGCACCCCGGGGACTACTAAGGTTGGTGTTTGTGAATCACTAACGACGACCAACACAAAATAAAGCCAAAATTCATACGGTGCATAATATTTTGAACTCTTATGGATTTAGAATATTTTGATGAAGTAGAATAGTTTCTTAGTTTAAATATATTTTTTAATTCTATTTGGAACAATTTTATCACATTTTAACTTTAAATAATTTAAGTAGTGATATTTTAAATATATTTACATTTTATTTGAGTTCAAACATCAACAATTTTATTTTTCATCTAAGGCATAGTGTTATGTGTTATTTTATAAATGTGTATGAATGTAGGCTTAAGTGATGGCAAACAACATGAATTTGTTATTCATGGGAGATTTTACAACAATGGGTAACACAGTTATAAGGGGTGAATTCTGTATAATGTGAAGTAGATCAAAACAAAAGCTATCTTAGTTCTAGTCTATTCAACTTATTTACACGTTATGAGATTACTAAAGATTTTAATTATTTTTTTTAACTAATATAACATAAAGCACAAAAGGAAATAGTGTAAATAATATAAAATTCAGTGATGATTACTTTTACTCTTGTATTTCTTTTATTCTTATACTCTATTTGAAATATTGATTATAAGTTCGAACATTTAAGAATTTCAAGTGATATCGAAATGTATGAACATTTTAATTAATTATATAAATAATATTTTTATATGGTATTTAAAGAAAATAAAGGGTTCTGGAAAATTTTCTGGAATCAACTCTTTTCAAACATATAAAACAATTTATTTTCACTTAGTAATCCTTTTTTAATTAATTTCCATGATTACATTCTTACAAACATTAGACTTTGAAACAATGTTATATACAACTAAAAAACGTATAGCTACATATACTCTGTATTTTTTATTAATCTGCTGAGTTTCAATATTTTATTTTATATTTTACTTGTATAAAATTATTGATTGCCCTCTATTTATCTAACTACTAGCAATCACGCACGGCATTGCCAGTGACCCACTGTGTATTAGAATTATATTAGCCCCACGCTCTACAAAAGATTGTTTAGGATCATGGTCGATATCGTACACTTTTTATTTACGAAGTGTAAGTGGTATATTTTTATCACCCATTACTGTAATTAGTACATAGGCGTATAACCCACTCGAATGCGGGTGCACTTCCCATAGGTTACACCTACCTCATCTCTAACCCATTAGCGTAATTATAACATAGGCGTATAACTGAAACAGACAGTAAGACGCGGTGAGAAACATACACTGTGAATGTGATGTTTCGGTTGGCTCTATACTGTTAATACAATCTCACCTAAAGAGGCTAAGACATGCTTATGAAATGATAAATATTATTGAGGACTCGTTAAAAAGATTAGCATTGCTACACTACATGTTTATTGAAGCATGGTAGTTCTAGAGAAATTAACATGCAAAAATATTTTTAAAATATTGATACAATTTTAAAATAAGATCAAAGTTTGATAAAGTTATTTAGTGTTTATTAACTATATTGAGCATAATTATTGAGACAGGAGCTACTTGCTTTTTTTTATAGCTAAAGAACCATACGATATCATTTTTGTAAAATTCAAAAGCATTTTCTAATGGACTGGTTGATGACCCAAATAAAACTAATATAGAGTTTTAAGATATATTTAAATAAGTTATTTTTCATTAAGCCTGTGTTTTTATCATCGCGTCTTAGTAGTTGTTTGGGCTGTATGCATGCATTCACTAATTATGCTAATAGAATTATAATAAGGATAGTGGATTTTAAGAGGAAATGTACCAGCATATAAGTGGAGGAAGAGTGATAATCATTTAGGAAAAAACATCCTCGTCCATTTCGATACACCCAACCGGGATTCGAACTCCAATAGTCCCATCACTGGCACTCCAGTCCAACACGAGAGTGACGCAGTAAACCATGTGACCACCGATAATATTTACATATTCTCATATTAACATTATATTGTTTTAAGTAGTGTAACATTTTCATCAAGTTTTTGTCACTGTGTCTCACTACCCGTTCGGTGTATCCGTATTTTAACTATAAATAAATCATATGTGTTAAGTATGAGGTAGTTATACTCGAGAGTAAGTGCACCCTTATTTGCATGGAGGGTGAGTGGAAAGTCACTTGTAAAAATACCACCCTCAGCATGCCCGACCGAGAATCTATCTCCTAATTACCTCATATCGTCAATTCAACCTATTGTGAGAGTGACACCTTAGACCGTTCGATCACTGAAGCTGTGTTCTTACCCATACTGGTGGTCACGTGGACTAGATATCAAGTTCACATAGTCTTGTTTACTGATGACAGGGAGGTCAATTTTTAAATAATGGTTGGGTGTACTGAGAGGGGTTCTTTATAAATAGTTTTCCACTCTCCTTCCACGCATTTACGATTACCTTTCTTCTAAGCTCTACCCTATTCATCCCTGTCACGTTAGCGTAATTAAAAAGCAAATAGGACGGACGGGTAGTAAGATGCGGGGCAAATAAAAGTGTGTTAGTTATAATTCCCCCCCTCCCTCACAATCCTTATTCTGGATACAGCGCTGTCTTTTTTTTAGCACTGCGTATTACTACCCGTTCGGTTTATAGGCTAACAGCGCTGTACATTTGGCAAGTATATATATATATATCCCTTTATTATATTTTAGTCCAGATTCATATTGGTTCTGGATTGTTCTTGGTCACTTGGTTCGGTAATCGACCACAGTAACACATGTTCACTTCTGACAAGTATATTGTATTGTCACACCATAAACTGAAGAAAAAAAGTTTCGCGGTTGGGAAGTTTGGATGGCTACAAACTGCCTCCCCCCGCCCCCTTTCACTCCTATTTCAAAACTATTGCCTTAGTGTAAAAGATTTAAAATCTGTCAAAAGGTTTCAGTAAGATGGCGGAGTAAAAGTAAAATCCTGCTGAAAAGAGTGACATATATCCCATCTCCTTGAGGGGTTGTTCTCTTTTGAGGCATCTAAAGTCGAACACAGGGGCAACTCGGATTTTTTTTTAAACAAGTCGTGTGGGGGAAGGCTCTAAAAGATAAATCTAATACATTGTCAATATAAAATGAATCTTATGTGTGACGATTATTTCAACCACAGCAACAGCCTTAAAGCGTTTGAAAAAGATCACACGTCCTTGATTTTTTTTTAATATGCAACGTGGTATTAAGTAACTTTTTTGCGCACCATACAAGTTGATGTAGTTTCACAATATCTCTCTAAAAAGTTAGAACTGTAAAAGGATTTGACAAGTAAAGCTCCATCCAACACTAACTAAAAATAAGTACTTAATAGAAACAACTGCCAAAAAATGCAACTAAAAATGTACTGTAGGCTACATTTATAAAATGCTATCTACAACGGACATTCCGTTTCTGATTTTAAGACCTTTGACCTTTGACCTACTTTGAGAGGTCATTTTGAGCTACCGTTATTCCTCTGCTATAAATATCCACCTTCCCCCCATCCCCTGACCTACTTTCTCCCTCCTCCTGCCCCCCTCCTCCTGACCACCCCACTACAGCCCCCAACCCTGACATGTTGGTTCTTGGTGATTAATTATTAATGATTGTTAATTAATTATTGTTAATTAATTAATTGGTAGGATAGAGGTGTTGGAGTTTTTATTCATCGCTTAGAACCTATAGCTATACTGTCTTATGTTGAATGAACATTGATTCCTCCGTCACAAGGCTCTGTCGGAATGAACCTCTCCTGATGGCCTTTTAATTGTTAATTTATTTATGCTAATTAATTATTGACTAGGATTGAGATGTTGGAGTTTTAGCGCGTTGTATTTTATTCGGGGAAGCATGAGACAGAGGCACCAACCTCTCACTATGGCTGTCGGGGATATAATGAACATTGGCTCTTCTGTCACAAGGCTCTGTCCCGGAACAAGCAGCATGAACCACTCGCTATGGCGATCGGTGGTAGAGTGTGGTAATCGGATCACCTGCCTTGAGACACTCTCCTCCATCGCAACCCTGGTGCCAGTCTACCGGGTCAATGACGTGTGTTATGTCGCTAACCCTGGCGCCAGGTTGGCGGGCAGACAAGACAAGTTGAGACAAGAATGGTCATTGACCCTGGGCAACGGGGTTTTCCCTGGCGCCAGGTTGATGGGCAGACAATACGAGTTGGAACTCGTAAGGAACATACAGTAAATAAAACACAGATATTACAAATATATTTATTTATTTATTAAACAGCACAATTATACATTTTTACAGGAATGGCGCATATATTCGTTCATACGTTTTTCTACAATGTATCTTAGATGCATTAGTAAAATTGTTTTTAGTTCACAATCCAGCATGTAATAGTCCAAACTGACGACTTGACGTGTATAGTAAGTAGTACTGATTAAGATCCAGGTTTTTGATGTGTGTTTCCACCGTAGGCTGTTCTAGGTCGATGACATCCGTCGATTCTGTTAGCGTGTCGCATACATTCACGACGAGAGTGTCAATCAAATTGTTGCAATAGCGTGCGACAGGTGTCGACCACATGTCCCGTCGGTCAACGGCGACGTTGATGAGGTCCCACACCTCATAAAGACGTGCCCAGCTAGGTGCTAGATAGGCGACCCGTTTGATTACGGCGTCTCGTTTCTTCTTGATGACGACCATACGGTCACCGCACATGCGTCTCAGAGAGATTTCGTGATTATGTCAGACTAATCTTCTGAGGAGGTTGCGTGTTGCTGAAAAACTTTGATATGACCGACTTGTAGCTGCCTAGTTCTTGCCACTCTGTGCGGTTAAACACTGCACAGTTCCCTCCGCATTTTTCTAGTTGGACATAGGGCGTAAAGTTGTTCTTTACGCTCATGCCGACGATGACCCGCTTAGCGTCAAATCCATCCAGCGGGAACAATGTGTTGAAAATACTGGTGATGGTGAGCGGCTTCACTGGCTTTGCTTTGCTGCCGCAAACGTCTTTACCTTCCATTCTGTTTAGCGGTTATAGACGGCACGCCATCGGGACGTCCTTTTTTATAGGCGCACGCCGCCTGGACACGGCCTCTTGAAGGGCGCCATGCCCCTACAGTCTTGAAAAACCTATTGTAATATCTTACCACCTTAGAGTCGTTGGCTGTATGATTGGTGGGCGAGAATAGATTTTAGAAAGTTTTCATCGAAATGTTCTGAGCGTGATAGAGAAGGTACATGAGACAGTAATGGCCGCAAACGTCTGAGGTGATGCTTTGAAGTTGTAGTGTGCTATGGGACGTGCGAAAAGTGTTTTTGCGTATAAATGCCAGATGTGACTTTATACGCGATGAAAAACCATAACTGTCAAAGTATTCTCCCACACCGTGCTTGTCGATAAAGATGGCGACCCAATGCGTCCCAGGTTTGGTGTGTGGAT
>CABEEJ010007391.1:18273-31105 GCA_901482245.1 Timema douglasi | reverse complement strand
GTGGATGGGGCCCATGTTGAAACTGTACCAAAGACCCTCAGAATTTCCTGGCATTGTGAATCTGTTCCGGTAGTCACTGAAGTTACTGAAGAGAGAAAAAAAAATCCTCTTCTTAGCCACAAATGGAGTATATAACAGTGGATTCTTCCCGACAACAAAAATTCTAATTAAATCTGGTTTAGCATTATCTTGTCAAATGTATCATCAATTCGTAACTCACAGTAAAGTGCGTGTTAGCGGTGAGTTTCAAGTGCAGGACCATGAGAATATGTGTCTAGCGATTCCATCTAGTGGCCATGTATATACTATGAATTATTATTTTTAAGTATATATTAGAGTTGGATCAAATCCACTATTTTACGTATTTGAATATTGAATGTGAATATCCAATTTACCTTCTAATCACAAATCTTGGAAAAATTATAAACATAAGAGGAAATATAAATTTAAATATAATAGAATAGAAAATACAAATACTAACCCAATTAGAGTTGGGTTGAATCCACTATTTTACTAATCAGAATCCCTAACCCAAATCTCCAATTTGTCTTCTAATCCTGAATCTCGAATCTGAATAATTATGAACATATGAGGAAGTATAAATATAGTTATAAATAGAAATAGTAGCTAAATGTTAACGTTATTCCTTATAATCCATCCATTACAACATTCATACATTCAATAAGTGTTAAATAACAGTCCGACACCTCGGCTCAGTAAGTAGTGTGTGCGCCTACTAAGTTAAGGGTCTCGAGTTTGATTCCTGGCATGGTCGAAAATTTATAATTGGCGAAAATATGGGTTTACCCTTTCACATTGATAAGTTGATGGCCGGGGACTGGATGTTGTGCCTGTCCTAGTCTTAAGATATATTATAAAGAATATGAAGCTATGACAGGCCTATCCAGCAGGTAGTGGAAAATATATGGCTTCGATAAAAAACTGACCCAGGCCATAGGTTAGAAACAGTAATGGATGTAAAAGTGTTAAATTACTGGTCTGGGGCTTGGTTGTTAAACTTATCAGATGGTTATTAACTGGAAGAAACGTGTTATTTTGACTATTGTGAATCAAAATATTTGGCTTTTTATAGATAAAATGTAAAATTTCCAGAAATTTAATAAAATTCCCTGAATTTTCCCTGACCAAGCAAATTCCCTGTTTTCCAGGTCGCTGGACATCCTGGTTTTTTTTGTGTCATAAATTTTTCAGAGTTTTATAATATTTTGGATTTAAGTGGATCAACTTTTGTTGTTTCAATCACAAAAGTACGTACTTGGCTTCTTCGTGATTCCCTGGGCAGGTCATGTATGGAACGTATCCAGCCACAGACTGAATTTGACGCATGAATTCATTGCCAACTTCACCATGTTCCTACAATCATACATTGCAATAACTTATTAGAATATAATATAATCACATGATATACAAAATAACCTCCTAGGTGGAGTGATTTTTCTGTTATTTTGTTTGGCACATCTTACTACCGATTTACACTAATAAGGTAGGGATAAGGTGGGATTTTAAAGAAATGTACCCAACTTTAGTAAAACAAATTACCCTAAGTAAACTTGACCAGAATGCAACCCTCGATCTCCCCATCACTGACAATCCAATATATTATGGGAGTGACTCCTTAGACTGTGAGATCACCAATTGAGGAGCACCTAAGTATCACTAAATGAGCACTACCAGTAATCAAAGTAGAAACAAAGTAGAATTTAATTATGAATTTATGTGTGTTTAACCTTATCAATCAATGAGTTACATTTTTTTTTAACAAAGAGCAACATTATTATGCTTTGGGCCTCTTTATTAGTGCTATATTTTGAGCTTGTCATTTTCTTGGACTCTGATTAATTGAGATTGAAGTCTTGTTGATATTAAAGTCACACTGTGGCCAACAAATGGAAACAAAACTGTAATTGAAAGTAGGTCCAACGTTGAAAGTCGGACACTTTAGCTCGATTGGTAGCGTGTCTGTCACCTGAGTTAAGGGTGCCAGGATCGACTCCCAGCATTGGAGAAAAAATGGGTCTCTTACACACCTATATAACAACTCTCCAAAGCAGGTCTCTTACAGACCTATAGAACAACTCTCCATAGCAGGTCTCTCACACACCTATAGAACAACTCTCCATATTAGTTCTCTTACACACCTATAGAACAACTCTACATATTAGTTCTCTTACACACCTTGAGAACAACTCTACATATTAGTTCTCTTACACACCTTGAGAACAACTCTCCATATTAGTTCTCTTACACACCCATAGAACAACTCTCCACAGCAGGTCTCTTACACACCAATATAACAACTCTCCCTGCTGTCCTCTTCTCATTAGATCGCCTTTCCTTCCACCTTTATCATAAATAACACTTCCCAGATATTTAACATTCTCTACTATTCTCAGCTCTCCTCCGTCCAACCTTATAGCTTTATTAGGCCCTACCCTCTTGTCATCACCATCACTTCACACTTTGTCATGATAAGTTTCATTCCTCACTCTTTTACGTCCTCGTTCCATTCTTGTAGTTGTAGCTGCACTTCCTCTTCCTTCTTCTCCCAAACCATCAAGTCATCGGCCAAGTACCGATATTAATATTATATTAATTTAATGGTTAATATACAATTTGTAAACGGGAGCAATGATTGCTTAACTCTTGACAAATGTATATGGGGTGGAAAGGTGTTCAAGTTGAAAGTTTGAAATGTATAATACTTTTACCATATTGTTGTCTGTGTTACTAGACAAATAAAATAAGTGTGTGTAAGGCTTTTTTTACTGTCCTTTCTGCCAAACTGTTCATGCTACCCATAATACCCCACAAGTTTTATCCAGGTTTATATTTTTATCTAGAGTAGAATGTTATTTAGGAGCTTCATAAAAAACACTAGGCTAATTCAAATGGGTAACTCCCCTTACTTATGTGAGAATAGGATAATGTGAATAAATATTTATATAATTTAACATGATGAAACGACAATATTTAAATGTTTAGTATTCACTCCTGGAATAATAAATGTAAAAAAATGTTGTGATGCCTGGTGGATTCTTGGGACATTTGGAATAAGACTATAGAGACCTACCACAACATCAAGACAACATGTTTACAAATCACCCGTGACTTTCTTACAGAAAGCAAATAAACACAAGACAAAAATTAAAATAATATACACACAAACCAAAATAAAAGCTTGTTAAAACCAAATCTCATCAATTATTTTAATATAAAAATCTTACCCGTAATGCATCACTTAGTTGTAATATTTATGGTCTTACACACAAAGAAAGCGTTAAATAGGGAGATGAAAAAACATAAGTGAAAAATATAATAGATATATACTTATATGTAGAGGCCAGATTTTTATGTAAATACATATTTTAATCCTGTTAGTTAGCAATAGCATCTCATGACTAAAATGCTTAAGCAAGCTTGGAAGGGGTGCCCTCAATATTAAAAGAGAAGGTCCTGGAATTTTTATAACACTTTTTATGCTTCAAGAAACTATTTGGAGGTTTTTTTTTATGATAGTTGTGGCTTTGGGCGTACATCTGTTCTGTGATTTACATTATTGTGTTACTACTTATTATAGACATATACTTATAAACTTTGGTTTGTTAGCGTTCACTGATACACACATCAAAACAAAAACACCTGCTTCAATAAACTCCACAAAACTATAAAGCCCGGTACACACAACACAACTTCTTGTACAAAAAGTTGTGCAAGAAATTGTACAATATCTTGGTCACATGGATTGCATACACTATTTTTTTAAACATGGTATTTTTGCTCTTTTTATGGAAAAATAATAATGGAATGATTTGGAAAATATTGGTATTTAATGTATTGAAGACCTTTATATCTGGTATTTACCTAATTCAATTATAATTATTTGTTTGTTTTCAAGCATTTAGCTGTTTTTCTTACAATCACTCTTTTTTAAAAAAAGTAACAATTGTCTGGCAGACGAATTTTCGCGTTTACAACTCAAAAATTGTACAAGAAAAATGGTTGATATATTACGTGTTTTATTTCCTGAAATTGTATACAATAAGTTGTGCAAAGCAGATCTTGTACAAGTTTTGGTGTTCACACAATGTCATCTTCAGGCTGCAACTCCTTGTACAACTTTATGTACAAGAAGTTATGTCATGTGTACCGGGCTCAAAGATGTGTAGGCACGGGGTCAGTACCTTGACAATATTAATTTCCCCTTTCATGTCATACCATCCCAATACGTTTTGAAAGGGGAAGTGAGGGGTAGTGACTTCGGTTCTAGTCGTCACCTTTCGGGCAAGAGAAATCGTAGCTCGGCTGCTTGCATTTTTACCTGACTTCCATCGCAGCTCTTCCCCTTCTTTTCCTTTCTATATCTATGTCGTCACAAATAAAGACTACTCTAGCTAGAGCAATGGGATGAAAGTTTGATAAATACAGACTTTCACCCACCATTAGATGGACTAGTGCACATCTTGCATGCGTGTTACAGTCACTGCCATGTGTGGGATTTTTTTTAATCAAACCCACTGATGCTTGAATTACATTTAAATGATTATCAGGAGAGTATTTTTAAAAACATTAGATTAAATAATTACATATCTTCAATCAAAGACAATCAGTGCTTGCCCTGATGCGACACCACTTCCAGTTAGATAATTATGTGAAAAGAAAATTGTTAGCAAATTAGGTAGTTTAGGACTCTATTTTCAGCTTTAATTTTACATATTTGTATATATTTTTCTAAATTATATATATTTTCAAAGATATTATACTATAAAAATACATAGCTTGCATAATTTGTTATCATGGTATTATTTTAATGTCCTTTTTTGGTGAAAATACTTTTAAATGATGTGAGAGTAGTTTTCAGGAAAGCTGTACTTTCATAGACGAATGTTCCAGTAGAGGGATGGCAGTGAGTGCTGGTTCATCAGAGAGGATTACTGTTGCTGTGACGTAACTTTGTGTTTGATGTTTCTCGTGCTAGAGAGAGGAGAGAGTGAAGCATTGCACATCTCTCGCACGGCGTGTCAAATTGTAAATACAAGTTGACAGGTTTAAACACAATCATTCTTGGACCTGATTAGATCATTTTTTCGTTGTTCTTTAGTCAGGAGAATAAACGGATGTATAGAAAGTGGCAAGGCAAAGAATAAATAACAAAATCGAAACCCAAAGTTAATCGAAGAAATTTAATTTGAATTCTGTCACAATAATGAGTAAAACAGTCTATTGAAAAGCCGACATGACCAACCATGTCCAAATATTTGAGTGTAATATTAATCGTGAATAGGAAATCATCCCATCAGTTGTCAACCAAGCAAATTTCCCAAGAATTCCACGTGACGAACCTCCACACACAGATTGCATTCCTACCTTCACCCGAGCCACATTTCATTGGACCACAGCTCCACACCTGTAGTTAGTTTACGTTGTAAAAGTAATTGTACGTGTGTAGGCCTATATTTAGAAAAGTGTTTTGATATTACTTCCTTAAGAAATCTGCAGCCATAAAATTAGATTTTATTTCAATAATATATTTATTATTAACATGGGGAAAGAAGGTTTATTCAATGTTACATATTCTCACCTTATTACATGGCCTATTTTAAATGATTTTGCTATGTATTTATGTACATCTTAAGTAGGTAGATACTACATAAAAACCTGGGCTGTATGTTATTTGATATTTAAAAGGGAGAAAAATATACATGTATATAATAAAAAAATTTACCTCAAACTCTATTTAGTTGTGAATTAAAAAATATTACTTTTAATAGGTTGACTTGTTAAATTTAAATACAATATTATTATTATTGACCTGGTTGATAAAATGAAATATTGATTTTGAAAATGATCCTTGTTTTACAATATAAAAGAATCAAAATAAGAGAATATGCCTGTAATAATTGCGTTGCTTTTTACCACATTATTGTCAGTTAAAAAAACAATTAAAGGCTTTGCCTTGTTGCTTAAGCTCAAAAAACGTAAAAATATGAATAAATGTAAAAATAAAGGTTAGATAATATCTTTAAAGGTGCCAAGTACTATAAGCATTCCAAGGTTGAGAGGTATATTTCTATGTTGGATAAGGTGCTATCTTACATAAGAATATTATAATACCTCATATGGTATATGGCTCACAATCGTTTATTTTATTGTTGGCCACGTGTGCGTGCATACATGCCTAATCACACCATTCCCTTATTAGGTAGGCAATAAACTGTACATATAACTCAAAAAACAACAACTCCATCCTTGATCCATCCTATCTTCACATACTCCCTTCGATCCAACAACATCCACACATGGAGGCCAGGCATATCCCACACACAGTTACAATGTGTGTGTCTTTCCTGTCACCATCACAAATCCCTCTTCCCCGCACCCTCAAGGGAGTTTCCAGCAATACTAACAATTTCCCTGATTTGACATGTTAAACTGAAGGATAAAGAGAGTATTTTGGACCTTGTAAAATTACCCAAACAAAAAAATAATTAATATCTTAGACTCCGAACTAGTTGTGCAAATCTTATCCAGTTTGCAGCTTTTTCATGGGTCCATCTGGGAATGTTATCATTCTCAGTTTTCGGTTACACGTGTAATAGGTCTCTTCTTCTAGAAAGTTGTGTTGTGCGTTTCGCACTTCCTCCTGATAGTTCTGATAGAATGAAACCCAGGTCAGGGAATATGGTGGTAATGATTGATTCTATTCAAGAGGCAGTCATTACTTCTGTCCAGTGGCAGCAGTGTAAAGTGTGAACTGTGTTCTTCTTTTCATTGTAAAGGCCATGTTGTGTTCGTCTCTTTTATATGTTTCTATCCACCTTTGTTGTACCTTCTTACAAATATAATACAATTGCCTCGAAAAGCAAAAAGAAATATTAAATAAAAAGTAATATAGGCCTATATGAAATAAAGTGTATCATGCAAAACATAATAAACAAATATGAAAGAATAGTAAAAATAAAGCACAAGTAAAAGTAAAAAACCTTACACATATTTACACACACTTCAATATTTTGATGCTTTCATTGAATCTCCTCAGGAAGTACAAATAGTTTTTGGTTAAAGAAAAATATTACCTGGACCGAGGAAACATTTATTGGTTATTAGAATGTAAGAATAAAATTGTAGTATATACTATTAATATTACTTTTTTATGCAATTTCAGATGAGAAAGTCAAAAAACAATTATTTTATTTGGTACAGAAAAAAAAGTTTTTTTACCGTTAATTTCCAACAAAAGTGACCATAGTTGACATTTAAAGCAGCAAGTTTTAATCAAAATGTCATACCGAGTCCATGTCGTATGCGAAGTCACCAATATGTATGATAGCGTCATACAGTCCTCTCTGTGTCTCTTGCTGTAAGCGAGGCAGCGATTGCGCATTCACATTGCCCATGTCCCCGAAGATTGCCAGAGATGGTCTCCAATGATCTATATCCGTGGGCGGTGTGTTGAACCACAGGAGGTCTGACCATCCCAGGTCACTGCCACAATGGTACACTGGCCGCACATAACCATAGTTAGTGTTTAGATATCATCTTGATTGTAATAAACTACACTGAGATTAAACAATAAATTTAACAAGCTTCAAAACCACTTCGAAGGCCAAATGGCCAACAGTGTCACTTCCGCAATAAACTGAACTGACAATGACAGGGATATCAGAGTTCAATTCCCGGCCTGATGTACCGAGGGTGACTATTCCTAAATGGTTTTCCACCCTCTGTTCACAAAAATATGGATACACTTCCTCTAAATTCAACCTTCCTTATCCCTAACACATTGCAATTAGTACATATAGGCAGAGAACCTGGGGGGGGGGTTTCAATAAAGGAGAAACATCTCAAGAAATAAATGTTAAAACTGGAAAAATAATTCAGTTCAAGATGTATGTATGTATGTAATACTAAGGGAGACATAATTAACAATGTCTGGACAGTGAATATTTCATTTGATAAGGCTGGGTGCACACTGCATTGAACATGGCCAAAGAAAACTTTAAAATTTGATAACACACGTTTGCACATATCAGTCGTCTTCAAAATGAATGGAAAATGTTGTATTGCGCATGCATCACCGTCTTGTTTATTAAAGACTGGTTTTGTTTTTCACATTAGTTTTGCTAGTTTTTATTTTGTATTAGCAACACATCTGTTCTAACGTGGAAGGGCTTACCTACTGCCGGGTTTTATTTTTAATTCATAGGACTACCACAACAACAAAGCCACTTTCTCATCCCTTTCCTGCGTCTTGACAGATACAGAAAGTATGAAAGAAGTAAATGTTTTATTGTGTTTTGTTTCCATGATACCCGCTCCTATGGCTACCTGGTCTAACGTGCTACTCTCGCAATATACTAGACTACTGATAACGGGGAGAAACAGGCTTGAATCTCAGTCACGTATACAAAACGTGGTTTTACACTCTCCCTCCATGCAAATGTGGGTACTTTCTAAAAATGTAACCTTCCTAATTACTAAAACTATTAGTGTGGTTAGTACATAAATGTATAACTCGAACCGGTAGTAAGACGCGATGGTGCCAAGAAAGAACTTTACACAAGATGTTCAAAGCATCCAGTATTAAGGAAAAATTATCAAATTTAAAATATTTTCTGGAATAAACACGTGAATTTAAAACACACCTTTGATTGTACGGTAGTTCATTTACACATTTCATGTAGGAAATGATTTATTAAGCTAGAATAAAGAAATCAACAACAATATGTAGTAAAAGGCATCATTCAAGACAAGAAAAGTAACGCCACATGATAAAAATAGGTTAAACAATAAAAGAGGTGAAAAGTGAAATACAAAACTCTAATATTTGAGTCTGTAAATTAGACAATATTTTATAGGTAGACTTCTTATACTGTTAATGTACTGCTGTAACCAGAGCTAACTCAGAGGAGTGGGGGTGGCCACAAGGGGCCTCTTAGAAGAGTAAATGTTAAACATGAACTTGAAAGTGAAAAATCCTCATGAACTGCCATAACATTCAAAAGAAAGTGTCAATAGAATTAAATTGAGTAAGCATACATATTCTGTAGCAATGTATTGCACAAGGTGGATGTGAATGTGAGCGTTGCTATTTCTGTACTTATTGCCAGGTCAAACAATGCACGGTGGATACAGATATATAACCCTGGTTGTGACTTAGGGATTACACACAACCAGACTAGCAGGTTTACAATTATTTCAAAATTAATATACAGTGGAATCCGCTTCTTTGGGGCAGTGAAGGTAATGTAGGATTGCTGGTTGAGTTTGTTTTTGTGAAGTTGTGCTGTATATTGCTGTTCTGTGGGGTGGCCGTGAAGGTCATGTTGATAGCACGCTGATAACATGGATATTGTGCAAGCAGCATCTGAGTCAGCTGTAGCTTGGCTGTGTTGTTTGTTCGTGGTGGTCATATTCTGTTTGACATTATGCCTGCAGTACACAATTGTTTACGAGAACACTGAGTTATGCATCTTGTATAGTTGTTCATTGTGTAGATTAAAATAAATTAAAAACTGTAACAAACAGTGCACCGAGTCAGTTTTTTCAGTACATTTTAGCAATCCTGTCAAGATGCCACATTTGACACTCTGGCTCTATTCTTGATAAGATAAAAAGTCAACCTCCTAACATCAGTCATCATCAGCTAGCGGAAATAATTAAAGTGCCGAAATTCACAATTCTACGGCTGTTACAGCAACAAGAAAAACTTAAAGAGGAGTGGACATTGCCCGTGGGTTTAAATAAAACATCTAAGCGAAAGAGGCAAAGCGAAGATCCAGACTTGAGGATGCTTTAAATCAGTGGTTTTCCATTGCAACTAAACGCGGTGTGCGTGTGAGCGGCCCTTTGCTAAAAACCAAGTCAGAAGAGTTGCTCAAAAAGTTAGGTCATGTAAATTTCAAACCATTGGATGGTTGGTTGTCTCTATGGGAGTGCAGACATGACATTAGTTATAAAAAAGAACACGGCGAGAAAGACAATGCTGATGTTATGAGAACTAATCAATGGAAATCTGAAGAACTACCAGAGTTGCTTAAAAAATGTAGTATGTATGAAATTTATAACGCTGATGAAACAGGCCTTTAATATCATGCTACACCGGATGGTTCCCTCGGCTATAAACACATAGCACTGTCCGGTTCAAAGAAAGTAATGGATCACGTGGCTGTGTTGTGCTGCTCAAACATGTCAAGAAGTGATAAACTCAAATTTTTGGTTATTGGTAAAAGTGCTAGACCTCATTGTTTCAAGGGCTTACAATAGGCAGTTTACCAATTTCATATTATGCAAATAATAAGGTGTGGATGACCACATATATTTTTACGCAATGGCTAATGAACTGGGATGTGGAACTGCAACGTTAAGCCCTGAAAAATTATGTTGATATTGGACAACCGTACGGCACACCCTCATATAGATGGTTTGAAAAATATTGAACTAGAATTTTTACCCCCTAACACTACATCACTGATGCAGCCTATGAACGCAGGAATTATAAAAATGTAAAGACGTATTATTGTGGAAAGCTGGTTAATCACATCCTTGAAGCGATTGAGGATAATTTGCTGACATCATCTTCAAAATCAATATAAGTTAGAGCAAATGTTTTACTGTTAAAAATTGGAAAGTTTATCGCCGATAGCTGGCAAGTAACAAGCAGCAAAACAATTCAGAATTGCAGTTACATGTACAGACAATGAAATGTCTCTAGAGCTGCAACACGTCCAAAATTGAGAATATTTTTTAAGCAATGACGATGACCTTCAATGCCATGTTGAAAATGAAGTGTGAGGATACAATTATTGAAGAGATTGCAGCAAAACACTCGGAGACAACAGAAGAACAAGAAAATGATGACAATGAAACACCTAAGCGAGTAACTAACCAGGATGCCAGGAAACATATCGCTGAATTGAGATGCTACTTCATGCAGGAAGGCAACGAAGGGAGTTATTTATGAGCACTAGATACCTGAGCCGACTTTGTACAGGTGCAGTCCATAAATAAAACATGTAAGTACACTTTATAATTTGTTTCAAAGAAAGAACTCTTAAGTAATGTGCAACCCTTATTTAACACATACAAGTATGTACCGTATATTCATTTTACATGTACATTTTGTTTGCTTTTCGCTTTAATTACAGTATTTTTAGATAAATGTTTGTACCATTAAAATTTCTTTTAATTGGGGCAACCACTTAATTGGGCCATAGTGACCTAGCCCGATGTGTCCCAATTAAACGGAATCCACTGTAGTATGTTTTATATTAGTTGGGCTATTTGATGAATAATGATTTGACAAGTCAACAAAAATATTTTAAATTAAGATTAATCAGTTTGGTTCTACAATATCTTGGTAATAAAAACAATGAAATGAATTTATAATTTCCCAATTACCTACCAATATATACATTCTTCATACCTGTTGTGTCTACTTGCTTGTCAGATGATACATTTTGAAACAACTCATTTGACAGAAAGATAAAAATAATTAAGAACAAATGATTTTTAATTAGTATGTGTGATTCGCCTGGGTGGAATTTAAAGACAAGAGCTGGAAATCAAGAAATGAAATAATATAAATAGTATTGGTAACATTTTGGAGGTGACTCAACTAATTTAAAGTGAAATTTTGTTTAGTTTAGTTTTATGCTTTAGCACAGTTGCCAAAGAATTTACCTTATAGAAAAAATATTATATAGGCCTACGGTATTATTATTATTATTATTATTATTATTATTATTATTAGCACGGCGTCTTACTACCCGTTCGGGTTGTACGTACTTACGCTAATGTGTAATGGTAGGGTGATTGTGAGATGAAATGGAGGACCTACAGTTTAACGTGGAATCCGAACCACGGTGGAGACCTGGCATTCCTCACATTCACAAGATGTCTTGTTAGAGGTGAAGGAAGGGTTTGGCAATCAGATAAATCTGTACCGGGACCGGGGATTGAACCCCGGCCGCCAGCACAGAAGTCTGACACCCTACCCCTAGACCGCCAGATCACCTACGGTATGTAACAAAAATTATGTTCTTGATGTGGAGCAGTTAAATCCTTTATTTGAAGATTTCATTGGTGTCTCTAAGGTGTAAAGTGACAACAAACAACTAATACCTATATATTTTTCTCACCATACGTGCTCCCTGGTGTCAACTTTTTCAGCTTCACTCTGTGAATGTATTGGTGCCGAAATGTGCCATAGTTGAAGCGAGTAACCATCTCATTAGATTCTGTGAGGATCAGACCATTGATTCCATACTCAACCACTGATTTATTGACATGTTGTAAAGTGCTCCAAGTGACGACTATTTCAGAGACGTTATCTAAGGAGATATGAAATTAATAATTAGAGAAAAGCATTTCAGATATTCATCAAGTTCAAGAAATAACAGTAATGTGTTGGACACTTAAGATTAGAAAGTATAGTGGGGCATCCAATGTTAACATGGTAATAATTTAGTAATGTCACAAAACATAAGCTCGTTAAAATGTCAGATATGCTTACAGTAAATATTAATACATTATTTTTCACTAGTCAAAATGTTACAGGAATTGTTTTCCATTTAGACAATATTCTTTGAGTCTGACACACCAGTATGTCATACGAACTCAAGGGTCTTAAAGACAGTTCTTGTAAAGAGTTAATATTGATCATTTTGAAATTGTATCTGTTCCACTTCACAGAGTTATATATTAATGATCCGGTGTCCACTTACAAGAAACCCCATTTGGTGCCCAAGCAACACCACCCTCAAGCAAGCTGAGCAAGCAGGGGAGCAGGGGGATGGGGGGGGGGGGGGGGAAT
>CABEEJ010007391.1:0-18261 GCA_901482245.1 Timema douglasi | reverse complement strand
GGGAATGGGCCTCCTCTGGAATACATATTTTTTTAAATTATTGATGTCTCAAGAAGTTATTTAGAGGAGTTTTCTCTCATTTTCTAACCACCTTAAAGAGATGGCCAGATTGAGCGAGCAACTAAAATATCAAATAGAACACATTGGTTGTATTATTATTATTATCACCGCGTCTTACTAACCGTTCGGGTTATACACACTTACACTAATGTGTAATGGTAGGGTGATTGTGAGATGAAATGGAGGACCTACAGTTTAACCTTGTATTATGACCCCCCTTGGCCGAGGATATGTTTTGTGAGCAATAATAACATCGTTGCCACTGAGTTAAGTATAGTTTATTGTTGGAGATACAGCACACAATGATATCCTGTGACGTGTGAGCGGGCGCGGTAATACAAGTCTCGTCAGAGGTGAAGGAAGGGTTTGGCAATCAGATAAATCTGTGGCGGGAATAAGGATTGAACACACTGTGACAACCTTAAGAGTCCAGGAAGCGAGCTTAAATAACAGCCAAGGAGTCACACGAGAAAATAGTTATTTTGTTTTTTATTATAACTTAAGAAAATTATCACAGAGATGATGATCCATCATATAGTATACAAACATAGCTTAAATTGAACCAATTTGATGCCTGGCTTAAAAGGTAACATTTCAGACGTTTATTAAAAAATATCTGCAACCAATTTGCAATAAATACATAGCCAAAGAAAAACCATTGAGGGTTGCGATTCAAAGTCCCAGATTCTATACGTAGTTCATTTCTTCAAAAACCAATAACAGCTAAGTAACCCATACCTATAAGGCAGAAGACCTTGAATTAAAGGTAACACATGTAATACCTATCTTCAACAATTCACAAGGATGTTTCACTACAAGTTGCTGCCACATGGAAGGTTAAGTTTTATTATGCTGAGATAGTTAATAAAAAATAAAAATAGGTCTATAATTAAGTGCTTGCCAAAATACTTTTAGTGTAGGCCTAATGTTTGGACATTTTTATAGCTTTAAACATTAACAACCTTCCTTGATTTAGTTGAATACCTACATTTTTAATTTTATGATAGGTACTAAAAAAATTACAAACAAACTTAATATTGCTAGTATTTGATCCACAGTATTTTTGATAACTTTTAAGAAATTTGACAAAGAAATATTTGTTCAAAACATTCGTAAATCGCATACCATCCCTGGATGCATCCATTGTGAAAATAAGAGCATTAGAGTCTAACCTCCAAATGAAATTGGTATTCAACCTAGGACCAACACGAAAACAGCTAAGGGGCTGCAAAGAATTTAAAAAAAACTTAAGTATACAAATATATATATTTTTATTGTAGCGTATATTACCGTAAAGCTACAAGAGTTAATGAATAAAAGCAAGACTGGACACTATTAAAATTAAAATGAGTAAACTCACCATTGCCCCATTCAGCAGTCTCACCTCCATAGTGTACTCCCCACACAAACATAACATGAGTAAGCTCACCATTGCCCCATTCAGCAGTCTCACCTCCATAGTGTACCCCCCGCACAAACATAACATGAGTAAGCTCACCATTGCCCCATTTAGCAGTCTCGCCTCTATAGTGTACTCCCCACACAAAAATAACATGAGTAAGCTCACCATTGCCCCATTTAGCAGTCTCACCTCTATAGTGTACTCCCCACACAAACATAACATGAGTAAACTCACCATTGCCCCATTCAGCAGTCTCACCTCCATAGTGTACTCCCCACACAAACATAACATGAGTAAGCTCACCATTGCCCCATTCAGCAGTCTCACCTCCATAGTGTACTCCCCACACAAACATAACATGAGTAAGCTCACCATTGCCCCATTCAGCAGTCTCACCTCCATAGTGTACTCCCCACACAAACATAACATGAGTAAGCTCACCATTGCCCCATTCAGCAGTCTCACCTCCATAGTGTACTCCCCACACAAACATAACATGAGTAAGCTCACCATTGCCCCATTCAGCAGTCTCACCTCCATAGTGTACTCCCCACACAAACATAACATGAGTAAGCTCACCATTGCCCCATTCAGCAGTCTCACCTCCATAGTGTACTCCCCACACAAACATAACATGAGTAAACTCACCATTGCCCCATTCAGCAGTCTCACCTCCATAGTGTACTCCCCACACAAACATAACATGAGTAAGCTCACCATTGCCCCATTCAGCAGTCTCACCTCCATAGTGTACTCCCCACACAAACATAACATGAGTAAACTCACCATTGCCCCATTCAGCAGTCTCACCTCCATAGTGTACTCCCCACACAAACATAACATGAGTAAGCTCACCATTGCCCCATTCAGCAGTCTCACCTCCATAGTGTACTCCCCACACAAACATAACATGAGTAAACTCACCATTGCCCCATTCAGCAGTCTCACCTCCATAGTGTACTCCCCACACAAACATAACATGAGTAAGCTCACCATTGCCCCATTCAGCAGTCTCACCTCCATAGTGTACTCCCCACACAAACATAACATGAGTAAGCTCACCATTGCCCCATTCAGCAGTCTCACCTCCATAGTGTACTCCCCACACAAACATAACATGAGTAAGCTCACCATTGCCCCATTCAGCAGTCTCACCTCCATAGTGTACTCCCCACACAAACATAACATGAGTAAGCTCACCATTGCCCCATTCAGCAGTCTCACCTCCATAGTGTACTCCCCACACAAACATAACATGAGTAAACTCACCATTGCCCCATTCAGCAGTCTCACCTCCATAGTGTACTCCCCACACAAACATAACATGAGTAAGCTCACCATTGCCCCATTCAGCAGTCTCACCTCCATAGTGTACTCCCCACACAAACATAACATGAGTAAGCTCACCATTGCCCCATTCAGCAGTCTCACCTCCATAGTGTACTCCCCACACAAACATAACATGAGTAAGCTCACCATTGCCCCATTCAGCAGTCTCACCTCCATAGTGTACTCCCCACACAAACATAACATGAGTAAGCTCACCATTGCCCCATTCAGCAGTCTCACCTCCATAGTGTACTCCCCGCACAAACATAACATGAGTAAGCTCACCATTGCCCCATTCAGCAGTTTCACCTCCATAGTGTACTCCCCGCACAAACATAACATGAGTAAGCTCACCATTGCCCCATTCAGCAGTTTCACCTCCATAGTGTACTCCCCGCACAAACATAACATGAGTAAGCTCACCATTGCCCCATTCAGCAGTTTCACCTCCATAGTGTACTCCCCGCACAAACATAACATGAGTAAGCTCACCATTGCCCCATTCAGCAGTTTCACCTCCATAGTGTACTCCCCGCACAAACATAACATGAGTAAGCTCACCATTGCCCCATTCAGCAGTTTCACCTCCATAGTGTACTCCCCGCACAAACATAACATGAGTAAGCTCACCATTGCCCCATTCAGCAGTTTCACCTCCATAGTGTACTCCCCGCACAAACATAACATGAGTAAGCTCACCATTGCCCCATTCAGCAGTTTCACCTCCATAGTGTACTCCCCGCACAAACATAACATGAGTAAGCTCACCATTGCCCCATTCAGCAGTTTCACCTCCATAGTGTACTCCCCGCACCAACATAACATGAGTAAGCTCACCATTGCCCCATTTAGCAGTCTCACCTCCATAGTGTACTCCCCACACAAACATAACATGAGTAAGCTCACCATTGCCCCATTCAGCAGTCTCACCTCCATAGTGTACCCCCCGCACAAACATAACATGAGTAAGCTAACCATTGCCCCATTCAGCAGTTTCACCTCCTTAGTGTACTCCCCACACAAACAAAACATGAGTAAACTCACCATTGCCCCATTCAGCAGTCTCACCCCCCTAGTGTACTCCCCACACAAACATAACATGAGTAAGCTCACCATTGCCCCATTCACCAGTCTCACCTCCATAGTGTACTCCCCACACAAACATAACATGATTAAACTCACCATTGCCCCATTTAGCAGTCTCACCTCCCTAGTGTACTCACCACACTAACATAACATGAGTAAACTCACCATTGCCCCATTCAGCAGTCTCACCTCCATAGTGTACCCGCCGCACAAACATAACATGAGTAAGCTCACCATTGCCCCATTCAGCAGTTTCACCTCCATAGTGCACTCCCCGCACAAACATAACATGAGTAAGCTCACCATTGCACCATTCAGAAGTCTCACCTCCATAGTGCACTCCCCGCACAAACATAAAATGAGTAAGCTCACCATTGCCCCATTCAGCAGTCTCACCTCCATAGTGTACTCCCCACACAAACAAAACATGAGTAAACTCACCATTGTCCCATTTAACAGTCTCACCTCCATAGTGTACTCCCCACACAAACATAGCATGAGTAAGCTCACCATTGCCCCATTCAGCAGTTTCGCCTCTATAGTGTACTCCCCACACAAACATAACATGAGTAAACTCACCATTGCCCCATTCAGCAGTCTCACCTCCATAGTGTACTCCCCACACAAACATAACATGAGTAAGCTCACCATTGCCCCATTCAGCAGTTTCACCTCCATAGTGTACTCCCCGCACAAACATAACATGAGTAAGCTCACCATTGCCCCATTCAGCAGTTTCACCTCCATAGTGTACTCCCCGCACAAACATAACATGAGTAAGCTCACCATTGCCCCATTCAGCAGTTTCACCTCCATAGTGTACTCCCCGCACAAACATAACATGAGTAAGCTCACCATTGCCCCATTCAGCAGTTTCACCTCCATAGTGTACTCCCCGCACAAACATAACATGAGTAAGCTCACCATTGCCCCATTCAGCAGTTTCACCTCCATAGTGTACTCCCCGCACAAACATAACATGAGTAAGCTCACCATTGCCCCATTCAGCAGTTTCACCTCCATAGTGTACTCCCCGCACAAACATAACATGAGTAAGCTCACCATTGCCCCATTCAGCAGTTTCACCTCCATAGTGTACTCCCCGCACAAACATAACATGAGTAAGCTCACCATTGCCCCATTCAGCAGTTTCACCTCCATAGTGTACTCCCCGCACAAACATAACATGAGTAAGCTCACCATTGCCCCATTCAGCAGTTTCACCTCCATAGTGTACTCCCCGCACAAACATAACATGAGTAAGCTCACCATTGCCCCATTCAGCAGTTTCACCTCCATAGTGTACTCCCCGCACAAACATAACATGAGTAAGCTCACCATTGCCCCATTCAGCAGTTTCACCTCCATAGTGTACTCCCCGCACAAACATAACATGAGTAAGCTCACCATTGCCCCATTCAGCAGTTTCACCTCCATAGTGTACTCCCCGCACAAACATAACATGAGTAAGCTCACCATTGCCCCATTCAGCAGTTTCACCTCCATAGTGTACTCCCCGCACAAACATAACATGAGTAAGCTCACCATTGCCCCATTCAGCAGTTTCACCTCCATAGTGTACTCCCCGCACAAACATAACATGAGTAAGCTCACCATTGCCCCATTCAGCAGTTTCACCTCCATAGTGTACTCCCCGCACAAACATAACATGAGTAAGCTCACCATTGCCCCATTCAGCAGTCTCACCTCCATAGTGTACTCCCCGCACAAACATAACATGAGTAAGCTCACCATTGCCCCATTCAGCAGTCTCACCTCCATAGTGTACCCCCCGCACAAACATAACATGAGTAAGCTCACCATTGCCCCATTCAGCAGTCTCACCTCCATAGTGGACTCCCCGCACAAACATAACATGAGTAAGCTCACCATTGCCCCATTCAGCAGTCTCACCTCCATAGTGTACTCCCCGCACAAACATAACATGAGTAAGCTCACCATTGCCCCATTCAGAAGTCTCACCTCCATAGTGGACTCCCCGCACAAACATAACATGAGTAAGCTCACCATTGCCCCATTCAGCAGTTTCACCTCCATAGCGTACTCCCCGCACTAACATAACATGAGTAAACTCACCATTGCCCCATTCAGCAGTTTCACCTCCATAGCGTACTCCCTACACTAACATAACATGAGTAAGCTCACCATTGCCCCATTCAGCAGTTTCACCTCCATAGTGTACTCCCCACACTAACACAACATGTCACAGTAAACTTAACGGACTCACTAACTGCGTGTAGATCGTCTAAGATTGAACTGTGCTTCATCGCAGGGCATGTTGGGAAATGTGTGATGTACATGCGCAAGAAGGTGGGGATATGTTAAAGACATTTGATCTGGAACTATCTACAAACTACTCAATTGCTCTACCATCGTCTGATTATCCCCTCTTTCTCTTCGTTTTTTTTTGTATTTGCCTTTGTTTTGGGTACCCCTCTTCCCTCTCTCTGAGCAAGAATATTTGTGTATATAATGGTGTAAGGCAGAGGGATGTTTTACTCTTGACAGGATACTGTCCTTGGACGCACATAGGTGTCCAGGATGTTTTAAAGATACAAAATTCTATTTCGGCTATTGTAATTTGAAATTCCTTTTCGGAAATTAATATTTAATTTAGACTTTTACAAATTTATAGATAATTACATAGGGATATCACGTAATACTTTAATCTGTTTTTTTTTATACGTTATGGTCAAGAATGTTTATCTTCATATTAGTTTTTTTTGGCGCAAAACCCCCTTTGGGTTCGCGTGATACTAAATTTGTCAATATAAACAAGACTTATAGCCCGTCCAGCATGAAAGTCTTATAGTGTCATGAGAATTATGTTGGTAACTTATAGCCCGTCCAGCATGAAAATCTTATATTGTCATGAGAATTATGTTAGTAACTTATATCCTGTCCGGCATGAAAGTCTTATATTGTAATGACAATTATGTTGGTAACTTATAGCCCGTCTGGCATGAAAGTCTTATATTGTCATAATAATTATGTTAGTAGCTTATAGCCCGTCCGGCATGAAAGTCTTATAATGTCATGAGAATTATTAGTAACTTATAGCCCGTTCGGCATGAAACTGATTATATAATATTGACATCCTATGATCGGATGGGAGTCATTGAAGACTCGAGTAACTGATTGTTAACCAAATTCAGGATGATTTATATGGCCCGTAACTA
Organism: Timema douglasi; assembly: GCA_901482245.1. Lineage (NCBI taxonomy): Eukaryota > Metazoa > Arthropoda > Insecta > Phasmatodea > Timematidae > Timema > Timema douglasi. The sequence continues at coordinate 11,184 of CABEEJ010007391.1, read as the reverse complement.
TTGTTTTGTTATAATATTCACAAATCTATACACATATATTGTATTGTTCAATATTTAATCTCTCTTTATTCTATCTCAATAAATAAACTGTTATTTACAAAGATATTTACATTACATCCATTATATCCTTCACTAATAGCCATATTATTATCCGTATTAAATAGTTACAGAGTGGGTTCGAGGAAGCAGAAGACAAATGGACCTGAGTATGGTCTATTTACTTTTGTGATCGTCCTATCAGATCCTCTGCAATTATTATTCCCATTTTTATTTTGGATTCTTATTTAATATTATTATTATTGTGCACCAGCCTTTATTCTTTGGGTGAATAAGGGCAGTGTTACATTATTTAATATATTATTTTGGATATGCTTTATTTGAATTATTTGTTAGTGAGGATGGATTAAATATGGAGTTATGTTTTAAGTTAGCCTATATGCACAGTTTCTTGCCTACCCTGTAATGAAGCACCATGATTGTATGTAGGGCCTATGTGTGTATGACATAGTGTAATTAATAAAAAAACATAAATGTCAGATCACTAGATAAATTATATCTGTAGGCTATATAGTAAAAAACACTAAATTATAACGGTTAATCAGGAATAGCACTCTAAGAGGGTGGGTTTATTTCATTTCTTCCATGCCATATTATGGTTTAAATACTTACACATTTTATCATCTACCTATACACAGAACCAAACTAAATTTCCAATTATAACAGAATTAATATTGTAAAATATTCAATTCATTGTTTCCTTGGAGCATAATGAGAGTTAATTATTATAGGCCTAATGATTTGTTTTCAAAAGTAAAATACAGTGTACTATGTAGTAAGGTGCTTCTAGGCAACGTTCCCAAATCCTGCCCTATTTGCTGTATTATTCCTGGTTAAGCCCCATGTTCAGACTCTGTATACATTTGGTGTGTAATACTCCATAAGAGATCGACTCCACCCTAACAGATTGAACTGTCTACAAAGTCCCTATCCTTGATGCCTTAGGTCTAGCTAGTCCTTATCAATCTGTAGAAGTTAAACTCAACTTTAACTTTCTATGGACTAGTCAATATGGACTACTAAGGACTACCAGTCCCAGCTAAGTAAGAGTGTGTGTGCATCGAAATGAAATCAACAACAGCATCATCATAGCAATTATATTAACTAGCTCAGGTTTTAAATATATTATTTGTGATTATATATAACCTACCTTTCAATGTAAACTATCTTGGAAGTTTTATCAAAACATGTTGTGTAGTTACTTTTATCAGTAAATGTTCAGCTGAGTTTCCGTCTGCTTGGACCTAGCTTTAGAAAATTTCCTTCCAAAGAGTTTAATTGTTATCAACTTTCTCATTGATTGGCATAGTTAAGGTGATTACAGACTGTGTAGAAGATATTTCCACTTCTAAAGACCATTAAGGACTTAATGACTAAATAAGGATAATAACTTATGGACACTGTAAATGGAGCTTTAATATTCACTCATGTTAATGTATTATGTTGTTTAGGTAGTGGTTATTGAAAAACCCTAGAAAAGTAGGCTTAGTCAGTAAAACCTAATTTTTTTGAGGATATACTCTCGTAGGAAACTTGAATGATGAATTTAAATATTATATTGGCCTTATATACCATTTTAAGCCTATGTGATTTATAGGTATTAACTGGTGAACTTACCTCCATAAGAAAGATGGATTTGCTCAGGCTGATAAGAAACTAAACAATGAGTGAAATGAAAAAGGATTGCGCTTATGATAACGTTGCGTAGCATATTTCCGAGTCCCAAAACGGTTTAGGACTGTCAATTTTATTTGTGACTTACTGTAACTTAAAACTTTCCATAAATTTAAGTAATAGCTACTAACATTATAAAAGTATAAACTTATAAACACTTGCGATTCTGACGACACATCAACAATAAATGCTTTTATCTAAGACAAACAAATTTAAAAAAACAAAGGATAAACAGTCGACAAACAAAGTAAAAATCATATTTTCAAAACAATCGAAATTCTATAAAAGACGAATATACAGGTGGCAAAAACCCCAGAACAACACACTGTACAGTCTGTAGACCAGTATGACAGTCTTCTCAGACTTTTTAACTTTTTAGTTGAACGATTTGCCGCTGTATGAGAAATAATTGTGATCGTTGCGGATAGGTCCTGTTCAGATTTATAAGATTTTATCTCCGCAAAATGGCTCTACATGTCAAAAATAAATGTAAGTTTCCAGATTGTTTTAAAACTGACGTGTCAATGTTTATACGCCCTCAAATTTCGAGAGACGTGATTGTAAGAAAAAAAATACAAGAAAGATTTCTGGTTAAGAGAACTTTAGAAAAAAATAATCTAATATTAGATTTTGTGAAAAACATTTTTGGCTAAAATATATTCTACGAGAGTGGATAGTAGCAGATAGTGATGAAAGAATGTTGCAAAAAGGAAGTGTGCAATTGCTTTTTATAATCTAGGATGAGTTTTTCTCTTCATTATTTCCACATTGGTTGATCAATGTTTGCAATAAAAATAAATAATGCTAGGTATCAGTTGCAAACACTTCTATGTTGTTGGCTACTTGTGTGTTTATTTATAGCAGTGATTTTTCTACTGCCTTAACTTTAGAAACTATTTATGAATACCAAACTAAAAAAACTTATTTTTTCATTTGGAATGGTGCTCAAGACAAATAAAATCCTGTATTTTCTCAAAACAGCAAATCATTAAGAAATTTCTGTTACCATTTATACTTGCAAGTAAACAGCAAATCTAATTATACTATATCATATTAAGCCCACTTAAGGTTGAGCCAACCCATAAATACACGGTTCAACAAAAAAAAAGGTTTTAAAAAAAATTTAATAATTCAACATTGTTGTTTTTTTATTTATTTTAGTAACATATCTGGCCATCTTTCATAATTCTTATGGCATTTTCAAAAAAATGCTATAAATAGTTATTGAAATATTTTAGTTAAAATGTTTCTATTCCAATGCATTTTAAATGGGAAAACAAAAATTATTAATCGATTTATTTATTTACGTAGTATAATTAAGCTCAAGTGTTTGTTTATAACATATTATTTAATGAATAATTTATTTTTATTTTTAGATATTTCGTTCATTGGCAAGAAAAGTGACAAAACTCAAAAAAATTCATTTTACGTTTTCTTTCAGAATAATGATGGTTTCTGGTTTGCCTTGCAACAGGAAAAGTGACATGAAGGTATCTAAGCGAGCGGCCGCAAGATTGCGTTATGTGTCATTTTTCCATAGCTCAGATGGCGAACGGTGGAAGCAGGAACAGTGACACATCTCAGTTGTGTCTTGACCTTCACAAAGGTAACATGTACGGAGTGTTAAGAACAGTGTCATATTTTGAGTTGGGACGGTTTTCTTGTGGACATTTGAACAATTCTTCTACTGTGTGCGTCACATTTCGACTTACGACACTCTTCGTGAATCGAGGTATGTATATTATTATGATTCCATATTGATTATGATTAAAGCTCGGATTCCCGTGCAATTGCATCTTTTTATTGGTAATTCAGAACAACGCGAACTCAAGTTATTTATCCGAATCCAGCCTAATAGGGTGTTTTAGTGAAGTTTTACACTGCACAAAAGTGCACGTTTTGGGATTTACCGCAGGAAATTGCACGTTTTGAAGTTTTGTTGCACGAAGTTGCATTTGTTACTTACTTTCAATTTTTTTTAAATTTTAATTAAACACACATCACAAAAATTATTGGAAAGGAAATGTGAAATGATAATTGGGAAAAAATAAAAGGAACTTAAGTGATGTAAACAAACACACACCTCTAATTTCCAAGAACTCAACTCCGGTTAAGTTGTTAATGCACGTTTTCAAACTTTTACTGCACAGAATTATGAGGTTTAATTATGATGTAGACATATAATCTTTATTTATTTCCGTGAGTTTAATTGCCATCACAACATCATAATGAAAACAATTAGTTACCCCATTAAAAATAAAAAGAGCACACAAAAAAAGCTAACAAATTTTAACATTATCATTATCACAATTTCATAAGTTGGTTATAATACAATTTTTAATCATTTAGTAATAATGACGTTAGCCGTAATTTTTTATCATTATTACCTATTTCTTTTTCAATGTAGTTTGTTAATGAAGGAGGCTGCGATGAATAATTATATTAATATTTACTTTGTTTAGATTGTTAATTTCAATTACTATACTACTGAAAATTTAAATCTCACTACAATGTTGACTGGTAAAACCAAATCAATGTCATTAGTGTGCTAATAATGTTTGATTTTTGTTTTCAGGCTGCCAATAATGGCTTCATTCAATAATGGCTTCATCTCGAGGAAAACTGATGGTACAATTAGCCACAAGTGGAAATCACTCGAGCTCAAAGGATAACGTGGGTTCTATGAATTCTGAAACTCTTTCAGAAGCCACTGGAAGCCAAACTGAACCAAACACCTTCCCTCATTCTCCAGAGACTGTAAGTAGTAATATTCCTTCATACTCTGCTCTGCTACATAATTCGAGTGATACGCGGATGACATTCATAAGGCGCTGTTCATCCAACGCAAATATTGAGAGCACTTCGAAAATTGATGATGACAGTGACATTAGCTCTGATTATGACAGCTATATGCCAGCTTCACATATTGATGACACAGATGAAGATCCACACTTCGAACCTTTATCTGATTCTGATTCAACTGAAGAAGAAAACGATTACTCATCAGACATTGTAGGTTCAAGTTCTTCTTCAATTCCATCGACTTCTGCACCATCTGGTCAAGAAATTACAGATACGCAAATCTTGTCACCTTCTAAAAAGCGTGGTAAAAAACGACCACTACAAAAATCCAAGTGGATTAAAGAAGTTTCTAAACGGCTACGCAACTCGGGCAAGGAGTACGCCTCTGCCTCAAAGTAAAAAAAAAATTTGATGAAAGAAAAATGTTCCCACCATGTACACTGAAGTGCAGGCTGCAATGCAGCAGTAAGTTTACTGAAGAAGAAAGGACACACATTTTTGAGAAATACTGGGGGTTAGGGAACTTAGAAAAACAACGAAGTTCTATTGCTGGAAATGTAGAGGCTATTTGTCCCAATCATAGATACGTCAATCCTAATAAGTATCGCCAGATGAACAATGCATTCTACCTATACAATAATGATACTAAGGTAAGAGTCTGCAAACTATTTTTTCGCAACACTTTAGGTATAAATGACAGGCCGATTCGCACCGTTTTGACAAAAAAAATCGGAGGTTTCATGGAAATTGATAGGCGAGGCAAACACGGGAATCACAAACAGGTAGATCAATCGATCGAAGACTCCGTAAAGAAACATACAGAAAGTATACCCTGAGTAGAGAGTCATAACACACGTGCTCATACCACTAGAGAACTCATTCCTGGTGATAAGAGTTTGGTAGATCTTCATCGCGACTATTTGAAAACGCAAGAAGAAAAGAATGAGCCGGCAGCCAACCTGATCATGTATTCCAGGATTTTTAATAAGGAGTACAATATTTCGTTTTTTGTTCCCAAGAAAGAGTTGTGCAGTTTGTGTGAGGCTTTAAAAAATGCGCCTGATGACGTGGACCTAAAAGAGAAGTTTGATGCTCACGACATAAAGAAGGTTTTGAGTCGCCGAGCAAAAGAAGACGACAAACACCAAATCGATAACAAAAATGTCATCGTCTGTACATTTGATCTTCAGGCCGTGATGCCCTGCCCTACAGGCGACGTTTCAATATTTTATTATAAGTCGAAGATTAATTGTTATAATTTTACTATCTGCCAGCTAGGTAGTGATGTAGTTGATTGTTTTTTTTTTAATGAATGTGAAGGACAGCGTGGTGCGAACGAAATAGGCACATGTTTATGGTTGTACTTACAAAAAAATTGCAGTGCTACTTAACAATGAAAATTTAGAATTGACTTTTTTTTTGTGACAATTGTTGTGGACAGAATAATTCTTATTGCTGCATGCTGTGAGAACGCTGAACATAAGAAAAATTACTCTCAATTTTTTTATCTGTGGTCACACTCAAAACGAGGGCGACGCTGTTCATTCTGTGATTGAAAGACAAATTAAAAAAGCCAAAAAAGCTGGACCCATTTATATTCCACAGCAGTACGTGACATTGATTAGAACAGCCAAAAGAAAGGACGTCCTTTTATTGTGAATGAGCTAGCTCATTCAGATTTTCTGGACATAAAAGATTGACAGCCGAGATGGGTGGTGCTAAGGTTTTGAAAGACAGTATCGGCAATCCTCTTCAGCTTTCCAAAATCAAAGTTGTAAAATTTGAGAAACTTAAGCCTTCTTCATTCAGCTTAAAATACTCTTATGACCAAATTGATTTTTTTGAGGTTTAAATTAAAGCTAGAGGTGATAAACAGTATTCTACTTTACATAAGGCGTATTCAAAAAAAAATTCCATTGAATGAACGAAAAAAACAAGATTGCTTGTCTCTGCTTGATTCCAAACACATACCACAAAGTTATGATTCTTTTTTTCTTCCTTATAAGGTTCATGATAATGTCTCTAATTTGAGAAAATGTAAATCATTATTTTCATAACTTCCTTATTTTTGTACCTCCATTTGAAAATTGTGACTTAAAGACTGATTTATGTGATTTTAGAACATTTCTTTGATCTCATTTATAGAGAAATAATTTGTTGTTATTACTTACAATTAAATTCAAAGAAAAATTGTGATTTATCTAGTTAATTTTTGTGATGTATCCTAGCACCAATGACTGTTTTTGTAAACTATTTTTGTAGGTTAACCAAATTTGGCCTCTTGTAACTGATAGTGATAACGTTTATATCAAATGTAACGAAATTTTCGTGGTTAAAGAATAATTTATTTTTTTTCATTAAAGTGCAGTTTATTGCTTTTGAATTCCCTCAAAAACCCAACATTATTTTCGTAAAGATTACCATAAGGGGAAAATTCAACACAGGGCTATGTGTGCAAGAAGTTTTGTCTGGTACTATTCCTAGGTAGACGTGAAATCAGAAGAATGTGGAGCAAGAAAAACGTCACAACTCAAAGAAGGGTTGCATTTGTGACAGTGGAAGGGGTAGTTTTAATCAATTTTTTTTAACTTCCTTCACGCGATGGTTCTGAGGGTTCCTATGATTTGTATTACGGTTTATTGATGCTCTAAAACATAACTGCTTCCGTGTTTCCGGCTATACAAAAAATTCTAAAAATTCTTTTGACTCTCCTGGAAAATTTGATGTTTTTGAGTTGTGTCACTTTTCTTGCCCATGAGCGATATTTTTAAATTTGGGTTAGCTTCAATAATCAGGACGATATTGAGCTCTAACGACTCCAAAGTCGGTACTCTAGTAAAATACATAGTTTTAAGTACAACTTTTCCTTCTATAAATGGTTATCTTAGTTGATAATAGGTGCTGTTTGTATGATCGTTACCCAGTTACAAGATAGTATCGTTTTTCAAGCCTTGGCTAACCTGCTGTATCGTAATTCAGGAGGTAGTGGAGGGTGAAGCTAATCTCTGTGACCTTCTTGAGTTAAAGAAACATTAATACCATGTGCATTAGGATAAGAAGAGCCAATGTCCAATTATGAAGATTTGCGTTGTTAAATATAAACATCTTAATACATTAAGTAACTAAAATACTGACCAAATCCGTACTGCTGTGCGAATAAAGATATTTGGTCCTAGCTTAATTCAATGAGAGTATTACTCTAGTGATACACTATTTTCAAAGAAAACACCACATGCTTCTCTATACACAAAGTTTTATGACGGTAGCCCTTATTTACCTGAGGCAATAAAATATGTAAAATTCTTCACTCGTATCCTACATGCTTTCACGGGTTTTCTCATTCTTGAGAATTACACGTTGTAATAATAAGTGTTAATATTCAGAGTATATTAAAACTACTGTTCACTGAATTTTTATTCCACTATTATAATAAATAAATATAAACATTCTTGCTCATATCAAACATAGTTATTTTAAATAAAATATTGTCTAAATGTAATTTGGAGACTTTCCCAGTATATTTTTATATACTATTTTCATTTTACGGTCTAGGATTTGACTCTCATTGGACTTTGGAATAAGTTATTTTTCAAAAAATTAATGAACGAAGTCTTTGGTAGTTAAAGTGTGAACATGTTAATTTTATTAGTTTGTTAAATGTGATTACTTTTAATTTGAATTTGTTGCATTCTCGCAGTTTGTGCGCTCGTTTCGAAAGAAATGTATCGAATCTCGAACAAAAAGTACCCAAGGTAATTATTTTTTATATAATTAACAATAAGTGACTTTTTTGCTTTCGAACAAGATTCAATGGATTGTATAAATTTTGAGGTGAAGTATTTACACAATATTATTTGATATCCTTGTGAATACCAAGTTTGTGAAGCATGGGTCGATGGAAGAAAGGGCGCACAAAGAAACTCAAGATATAATTGATTATTTAAATGCTTGGCGTAAAGGGTAAGTTTTTTTATTGGTATGCTTAGGCTATCTGTATCTATTAATTTGTATCTTGTCAATCATGTTAAGTTGACACCTACACAATTAGGCTACGTAAAAATACGAAGTTATAATAATTATATTGGCAGAATCCAAAGAAGAGAATTAGATTTAAAATATTTAATAATAATATCCTTCAAAACCTACTGTTAAAGACTGGATGGACTCGGATATGATCCACGTGCTCCCAATAGAAAATACCACAAGTCATTTTAATAATACAAATCTGCTAAAAATACTAAACTTACAATAGTGGAATCCAAAGAGGATAATTAAAGCTAATACATTCATGGAATAATATGCTTCAAAACTTACTCACCGTGGCTGGATGGGATCGGATAACGCCAACATGCCTTCTAACAAAATATAGAACACGAATAACGACAGGATGCTTCCTGGCCCATCAACTTTCTACCCCTTCTGTCGCAGAAAATAACTAAACCCATGCTAGGTTCGCTTCCACGGCCCTCGAACGTCACTTTCGTGGCGGCGTGTCTTTGAACCTCCCCTTTTCCACACCCCGCGAACTCCCCTCATCACCTGTGTTATCACGTCTTTTCTCTATTTCTTTTTATTCCGTTCTAGTCCCAAAAAAGGGTATAAAATAAGTACTCTCAGATTTACAAACTATCATTATATCGCATTACGTTGACGAAGGAACTTCTCTCCGCGAAGTAACCGGTGGCCAAGGAGTATTGGGCGTGTTGCTCACCGCCGTGCCACTGAGGAAAACCTCTCTTCATGAAGGAACCGTTGGCCAAGGAGTATTGGGCGTGTTGCTCACCGCCGCGCCACTGAGGAAAACTTCTCTTCATGAAGGAACCGGTGGCCATGGAGTATTGGGCGTGTTGTTTAGTTAAGAGATTAGAAATTGTTTATTTAATAAGTCCATCTGACTTATTATTTATTTCAGACATAGTATAGTTGAGGTGACTATTACGATTATTTTGACTTCTTAATATAATCTTGATTGCATAAATATTTTCACTCTTTGAAAAGGTTTTTTTCTAATTGACATAAATGGGTCCTGTAAGTGTACGAAATAATCATCTTGAACTTAAGTTTATTTTGAGATAAGACTCAAGCCTCTAAGGCCAATAGTTTTCACACTAGGGTGTGTTTAGTTTCGAGTTATTCGCGCTGCCAGGTTTTCGACACACCAATTGTTGTCAGAAAAAAGGTTATTAAGTTTAATTTTTTAAAATGGTTTATTATTAATAGATTTGTAATTTGTCTATTTTGCGAACACATCCTAGTTAAATCACTATTCAATTATTACAACATTCAGTAACGTACACAAGGTGAACCAGTACATACTTTTATTGATTCCAATCATAAATAAATATATACGAATAATTAGAACCCATTGATTAAAACACAAATTAAATAGGTTCTAGAGAAGATAACAATAATATGATTTTTTGCTATTGTTAGAGTCGTCGTAATGTTTCTACCTTCAAAATGTGTGAGCTAACATCTGGACTAATGGAATAACAACTAACTTTGCGTCACTTTGTATTGTAGTGTTGTATTTTAATTTACAAAACCTTAGAATGGCTATTATATGGTGCCAATGGTGACACAAATTATTAAAATATTGTCACTTGACCCTGTCACCAGTGTGGGGGACCGGGGATGAAAGCTTAAGTGTCCTTCTGTTGGAAGGTTTGTCTTTTGTAAATAATAATTTAATCTTGAATTTATTTTAATCATTTTTATTTTTCGCCCTTACCAAGAATGAATGTTTTCTTTCAATGACTGTAAGTTATTTTAACTTTATAGTTTATCACGTTAATGGCACAATTTGTGTTGTAACAACAACAACAATAATAATAATAATAATAATAATAATAATAATAATAAGTAATATAAACTACTTTTATAGTTGACGAACCTCGTTATACACTTACTTTTTGGCACTTTTTTTCATGGCTTTTTTTTTATGTACAAAGGATCCCTACATCGCATACCACAAACACGTCTAGGATCCACTATTTCAGGGAGCATGCATTCCATATAAAATCTTTTTAACTTTGGAAGCATTTCCTTTACCCAAAAGTTTTATATCCCGTTCTACCTTGACGTACTCAACATAAAAATCACCAAATATGATTAAAATACAAACTTTCCTTTTTGTTATGTTTAGTTGTCCTTGTATTTGATAAAAATAGGGGGGTGTTTTGTTCAGAATTAGGTTGTTTTCATCGTTCACACGCAGACCGACATTCTTCACTTTACAAGCATCACGAATACACTGTACCTTTGGTTTGTCTAGCTTCAGTTTGTTGAGGGAAGGTAGACACTTCACTTCAATTATAGTGTCGTCCCCCACCAATCCATCAGGACTGACTCCCAGATAAGGAAAACTAGTATCTACAAATAGACCACACGGAACAATATTTTCTTTGAATTTGTCCTCATACTTTTTTATAGCAGTGTATTCATTTATTCTTCCATATTTTATCATATCTGTGCTAATATCTTTTGGGTTTACGATTCCAACCACAGTGTTGGGACAGGCTGTGTCTTCTCTCATTTTGCAAACTTTTGCAAACATTGATGCAGTTAGTCTATTAAGCCTTGCTTCCCTCCATGCAATATTGCCGCTCTGGCCTAATGTCCTGCGTTCCAGTTCATTACAAAGATTCTCTG
>CABEEJ010007390.1:16908-29469 GCA_901482245.1 Timema douglasi | reverse complement strand
CCCCTCCCCATGGCTCTCTGGGTAATGAGCCCAGCAGCTCAGGCGAGTACAGTGCAAGACAAGACTATCTCAGCTTACACGGAGCGTTGGGCGGGATTGTAGTCATCAGCAATTCGGAGTTCACTAGAAGTGCCCCACTGGTACCTACGATGGTTATAGATGTAGTTTACGTTTTAACAATACGGTGGTCAAAACATAAGCAGGGGGGAGCGAAGTAAGTCAAATGAACTATATTTTATTGGTTATCTACAGTGAACCCGTGGCTTCTTTGGTGCTGACTGATAGCTCACAGCTGTCACTTCTGACAGTCATCATTATAGGTATATACCTACATTTTAACTGCCAGAAGTGACAGCTGCTAAACACACGTTTTTGCAGATCATATGGTTCGGCGTAAGGATACATAATTTGGTCTGGTAACTTTTCAAAGCTGTCACTCAGCACCAAAGAAGCCATGGGGCTACAGTAACCCAAAGTTAAAAGAAAGTTGTAAGAAACAGTGGTGATAAATATATTTATTAACTTTATTTGTTGTAGTCAACACAATTACATTATTACAGTGATGTTGAATGTAAAATTATTATTGCAGGTATCAGTTAAATGAACTTAAATTTTACAAAACTCATTAAACTGTCATTTAATATTAATTTTTTTTAAATAACTTCTCTGCTCCAAGATCTTTTAGTACTCTGCCGGTTAATCCGAAAAAGTCCAGTCCGGTTAACGAGGTTATACTGTAATTACATAATTAATATGATATGAACTGCAGATTAAATTATGTTTTTTATTTGAATGACATTGAAAAAGTGTTGGTCACGTTGCGAAAAATGATCAGATAAAATGAAGCCAACGCGTTTGATTGCCTTCGCCTTTGTACCGCCTGTGGCATTGTTGCGCGCCATTTAGAACAACAATTGAAAACGGCAATAACGGATTTAACAAATAAATTGAGTCGACCACATTTTGAACAAACTAATATAACACACGGGTAAAATGTGATTGTTGTGATTGACTTTGTAAAATATTCCCGAAACTACAGCGTGAAAATATTGGGACTAAACTTAGAACTAACTAAAATATCCTCAAATAGATAATATGCCTTTTTTTTTACACAAAAAATGCAGTTTATTCGCGTGTCAATTTTCACAAGAAGAACCTCATATCATGATAGAAGAGTCACTAGATCTACTTTCATGTCTTCATACGTCAAGGAATGTGATATGCAGCGGTCACTTTTGATAGGTATTAACAATACATATATAATAATAATAATAATAATAGTGAAATGTTACCAATGTTTCCCTCAGAAACGCGTGTTTTCTACTCGATCTCCAATCTGAAGCTTATGGTCTATTGTTGCACCGTAACTCGCCGCAATAATGAACCGAGGTCTCGCCAATAAGATTTGAAAGCCTCTCCTTCTCTTGTCGAGTATATCTGATCACAGAACATACTGTACTGAGTACCTCGTCAAGTACCTCTTGTGTGTTGACAATCATCCCAGCGGGAGGACTGCTTGACTCCTCAGTGGGTGCTCCGTCATCATCTAGTTTGTTGAGCTCCGAGTATCCACAGGACTCTGGAAACTGTTTCCTCTATGGAGGACATCACAGGACTCTGAAAACTGTTTCCTCCATGGAGGACATCACTGGACTCTGGAAACTGTTTCCTCCATGGAGGACATCACTGGACTCTGGAAACTGTTTCCTCCATGGAGGAACATCACTGGACTCTGGGTTCCAGAAATTGTTTCTTCTATGAAGTAAGATATTTGGACTCCGAGCTCTGTTTCCTCCATGGAGGACATCACAGGACTCTGGGTTCCAGAAATTGTTTCTTCTATGAAGTAAGATATTTGGACTCCGAGCTCTGTGTTCTCCATGGAGGACATCACAGGTCTCTGGGTTCCAGAAAATGTTTCTTCTATGAAGTAAGGTATTTGGACTGCGAGCTCTGTGTTCTCCATGGAGGAACATCACAGGTCTCTGGGTTCCAGAAAATGTTTCCTCTATGAAGTAAGATATTTGGACTCCGAGCTCTGTGTTCTCCATGGAGGACATCACAGGTCTCTGGGTTCCAGAAAATGTTTCCTCTATAAAGTAAGGTATTTGGACTCCGAGCTCTGTGTTCTCCATGGAAACAATGGGCGACAATAACTAATGTACAACACATAACAAGCTGACATTTCCTTGTCACGTCTTCTTTGTGGCGTTAGAAACTAGCAATGTTGCAACTCCAGTGTAATCCGTTAGTTTGTATTCGGTCACGCATTCGCAGGCGCCATCTTGACGCGCTTGTAAAACAAAACACGTTTAAGAACAACAGCGAAACGTTTCTCACCGGGGCACTATTTAAATAGGGTTATTTTAGGAAGAAAGGTTTACTGTCAGCATCGATCCCATGTTACTATATTATCAGTTGATTTATGTAGATATATCAAAAGTGCACCCGCATTTCAGATGATTCAACGTATAAATATACTACAATTGTTTTAGTTAGTTTTTGTTCGTTCTTATCTGAGGCTAAATGTATGAATGTATTCTACAGTAGCCCCATGGCTTCTTTGGTACTGACTGAAATCTTTGAAGAGTTACCAGACCAAATTATGTATCTCTACGCCGAACCATATGATCTGCAAAAACATGTGTTTAGTAGCTGTCACTTCTAACAGTCAAAATTTAGATATATACCTAAATGTTGACTGTCAGAAGTCAGCTGTGAGCTGCCAGTCAGCACCAAAGAAGCCGTGGGCCTACTGTAGTACTTGTCTAGAAACTATATTACATTTCCGTTTTATACACTCTTTTATTTACTATCAAATCTTGCGTTGGTATTTTAATTTGATGCAGGATACAAGTGTGATTAAATTGTCTCAAACTCACTGTCAAGCCAGTGATTTCAAAAACCTTCCTTTAAAAAAGCGATTTAAAACACCTCACCGTCACATTGTTTTGTTGTCTTATGTCCGCATTGGATTAAAACTTATTTTGCTTGCCTAACGTCCGTATTTCTTCTTTGTTTTTTCAGGTGACTTAGCACATTTAACAATAGAGTTCCGAGCATGAATCCAACAAGAATAAGAAGGTAGAAATGCCGTCGGTGCCATGCCACAACAATGTCTCCGTCCATTGTAAAATAGATCAAGGGGTTTCCTCGAATGCTAGGAGAAAATATTCAACGTGTAAGATGAACCAAGAGAAACGAAAACACTCCTTTCTCTATGGAAGACACTGCTTGTATTCAAGTGTCAGTACAATCCCTCCGATTGCGTGTGGCGAAACTCGAGTCGATTGAACTCTTTTTTAAAAAAATTTTTTATTCGAAACGCATTTAAACGTTTAAATTTCGAATGTTGTATTCTTCCTCGAATAAACCTTCTTTGTTTTTATTTTTATAAATGGAAAAAGTTGTTACATGTCTAAAAGAAAGAGATAGAAACAAAAAAACAAGGTGTTCGCGCTCAAAGAATAAAAACAAGAATAGGTAGCAAGCAAGCGATCCGCGGTATTCTTGCGAACGTTTTCAAACAGACCAATAGCGTGAGAGGAAAGCGGGGAAGGTCGCGACTTTTATAAAACGTGTTCGTCACAATGAACGGACCGGCACATTGCTGTGCAGTGTTGTGACGGTCACATCGCGTGGTTCGTGTCTTGGTCGAACTTTCTGTTTGGCGTTTGTGTTTCCAGGGAGCTATTTAATTTCACGACCGTTATGACGTTTTCTGAAGTGGCGGAAATATAAATACAGTGCTGCGAAATACTCAAGAACAAACATAACAATATTTTTTTTAACGCATTTTATTACGAAGGTCAAGTTATTTAAAGTAAGTTGGTAACAATTATAAAATTAGCATTGTTCTCTTGTTTTGTTTTTTTAAAAACGAGACGAAAGAGAATTATAGTTCCTAAAACGAAATCAGTGAAGTAAATGTGATTTTATTTTAAAAACTGTTGAGAACACTGGTTTAACAGTGTGAGGACTTAACATTATTGAGTTTAAACACTAAACACTTTATAGTCTGTAGGTAACTACATTTGTATTTCGAAACCGTGCTCGTGTGAAGTTTTATTGTTGTCGTTTTGTTGATTATATTCGTTCGAGGGTGAAAAAAAAAAGTGTAAGTAAGATAACCTAACGCCAAGATTGTGAACGAACCAAAATATTGTCGACGTGTTAATTCAAAGTCAAACATAATATATAATTTTTATCGTCGCTTATGAGATTATTTCGTGTGTCAGTGAAATGTTTTACTTAGGTTTAAGTCTGCGGAAATAGAGAAAAAGACATCTAAGACACGAACTGTCTAGAGATACCTTCGCACGTGAGTGGGTACATTTATTTATTTATTGTTGATTTATATCGCTCCGCCATATTTTACCCGAGGTACGTGTCACGACGGATCGCGCTCTCGGGACACGAGGAGCTCTTCCATGGCCGATATTGTTAGGATTTGACGACGGGAAGGTGACATTGTCGCAGTTTCTTGGACGGGACGCTCCTAAAGTCGCATCTGACGCCTTGCCCGTCGTATCCAGGGATGCCCGAGGTGTGAGTAGCCCCAGGGAACGGAACTATCGGGTCGACGTCGTACGAAAGGGAACCGATGAGTTGTCCCCGTGTCTTGATGCTGAAGGTAGCGGGTTCGAAGTCCCGCGGGAGGAGTTTCACTGTCGAGGGAAGGACTAAGTTCGCGCAAGGACAAAACTCTTGACGAAAAACTCCCCCCCAGTGTACCGCAGCGAGCCCCCCGGACCGAAGATGAAGGTGTTCAACGTGCTCGACGAGGACTCTGACGACAACCTGAAGCAGTCGTCGGAAGGGAGGTTCCTACCCGCGGTCCTCGGAGGCGACCATCGCCGAGGTGAACGAGGACGAGGAAGGGGTGGAGATCCCCATGGGGTTCGAGGCCAACAGGCTGGTGCCCCCTATGGGGCAGTTCTCCCACGAGTCGCCCCTGCTGGGGTATCCGGGGGCCAGTAAGTCCCTGGTGCGAGTGTCGACGTATGCCAGCTCGCTGAACCAGCCCGGGACCAGCCGCCATGACAGTACCAGGTGAGTTGAGATACGGTCCAATTTCCACAAGAAGAGCCTTTTAGGGAAAACAAACATTGATAACATTTCACTATAGGTGGCAGCTTCATATTACATAACACGACTTGACGTATGAACACATGAGCGTAGATCTAGAACATTTCTGTCAGATAAAGTTCTTCCTGTGAAAATTGGGCCTCGGCTGGTGCTCGAGATCGTCGAGTTAAAAGTGTTTTTGTTGAAGCAGTGACCAAACATTCTGTGAAAGATACTGGTTCGAATCCCGGCTAGAAGGTATTTCACCCCCTTAACGCCGCACGGGGCACAGGACGTTGTTAGCAGGCAACTTACGAGGGACCGGTCCACTGACGCAAACCAGCCGCGCTCACGTGGTGTGACGTCACGCGAACCACTTTCTACCTCTTATCTGACTGGATCCAGCGGGAGTGGGACTCGCCTACCTCGACTGATTACACTATGACTATCTTATAAACAACACCATAGTGGAACTTGCCAAGGTACGCAACCAACGCGAGATGCCCTCCTACACGTCACAAGCCTAGCTACTAAGTACTACAACGGAGAAGGTTGAATTTAGAGGAAATGTACCCGCACGACCGGGACTGGACCCTGATATCCTCGTCTTCGGCGGTCTAGTCTAACAGGAGAGTCACACCTTAGACCATGGGGTCCTCTAAGCGGGTTTCCACTACTTAATTAAGTAGAGAGACTTGGATTGAAATAGCGAGGGTCACTATCTCGAACCAACCAGCCAGGTGTAGCCAGTGAATCACTATCGACGTCACGCCGCCACTGATTCACGATGAATGTTCACTGCACCTCAAGGTCGACCGCATTTCTTCGCTCTGGGTATCTGAGCACGCGCTCCTCTGAGAGAAATGTTGCAGCGCCGGGTTCTATCCCTGTCGAGGATGAAACAGTGATGGGTTACCGGCCGGGAGACTGGATGTTGGTCTGGAGAAGTGGTCGAGACCAGGTTAGTTCAGGGCTACAGGACATCTCTCAACAAATATTGTAATATTCGTGTCAATTAATTGAAAGCTTAAGGTACAGTCAAATCAAAGGAAAAAGTGAACTAAAAAACTACGGCCGTTAATTGTAACTGTAGTGTGTGTCCTTGTAAACACTTGGTAAACACGAGGGGTATTGCAATATAGTACAAATGTTCGTATACAGTTCCCACCCCTTTCAGGGTGTTCTGTCTTACGACAGGTCCATTCTTTTTGTCAGTGAACTTAGGCCTCAGCCTCTTCATTCAGGTCCCAGAATTGTCTTCTTTCCTTCAAGTCCCTCCTTCCTGAGCTCCTCTTTCCCTCAACCTTGCCTTCTATGACGTCATACAGAAGACAGTTCCTCCTCAGATCCAGTTTGCATGTGTATCCGTGTTATCCGGGGTTTTACTGTATATATATATTCAAGCTACTGTTTCTACCGGGAGGGTCCAGTAGAAGATATGACTATAACCTGAGCCAATAAAAGGCAGGTGACAGCTACAGAGGTCAGTCTGTCTGTCTGTCTGTCTGTCGTCGAGAGGAAAATACAGGAAACAACTGCTCTGGTCTCTAAAGCACCGGTTAATAGAGGTTCTGATTTCCCGGTTAGTCGGGCTCTCAAACACCAACCACACGACTTCATTCATAAAAGTTAATCTGACGGAAAAACTAAATTTTAATTCCTCCTAAACTTGAATATAAACTGTACCCGGGAAACTTTGAGACATTGGCAGCCCTGACAGTCGCCAAGTGGTTGGAGGATCCCCCTGTCCAGGTGGAGGAATGTGGTCACATCCGGTCTGCGTCGGCTGGAACCGGCTCCTCTTCCCTGTCCTCGGCGGGTTCGACCACCCCGAGGGGCTCCGCCCCCCTCTGACAACGTGACAGACTCGCCCGTTGTCGTCCACCTTGGCGATACCCGTGGACAACTACTCAACTAACGACGAGAGGAATGTCTTCTCTCTGTTGGAGGGGGGTGGGGGGGGCAGTAACAGAACAAACAAACCAGATCGCCATTAGAAACCCAGAGTTATATTCCCTCCCCTTGGTGATATCAACAGATGTTGACTATCTGTCGAGAGCATGGCGGACCTGCAACAGGAACTGTTGATATCAACAGATGTTGATTATCTGTCGAGAGCATGGCGGACCTGCAACAGGAACTGTTGATATCAACAGATGTTGATTATCTGTCGAGAGCATGGCGGACCTGCAACAGGAATTGTTGATATCAACAAGTGTGCAGAAGTAAACTAAACGCGCCTACTGAAGATAGTTTTTTTAAGAACTATAATAATAACAGTGTTGAATTGTCACTGGTTATCTGCGAACTGTGACATCATCTTCTGCATCTGCAGCTGGTCTCGGTAGCGGTATCAAATGAGAAATGTTTGCTCATAAAGATATGCTGTTGAGAAACGCACAAAAAATCTCAAAAGTTTGCTTTCCTATTTAAGGATATTGCATGGATATTTCAATCCAAAATTTGTAATTTCTTCCCCTAGAAAATTTCGTTTTTTTTAAAAAATATAATTTGTTGAAAGTTTTATAACTATTGTTCTCTCTCTTTGAAGACAATTTGTTGACATCGGCAGATGCGCTTAATTCAGATTTGAAGAATATTCTCAAACATGGCGTCACGAAACTTGAGATAACAGGACATTCGTAATCTTCACGTGTTCGTAAGTCAAGTCATGCGATCGGCAGGTCTTGCTTCTTCTTCAAACTTGGAACTAGATAAATAAAACACTGGGTCACTTTCACGTTCCTCTCGAGGTCGTTGAACTCTCTCCTGATTGGCTCACGACCGGTGGTTGGCTTAGCGCATAGCGCACAGCGCGCAAGAAGTTGGAACACACACTTTTCAATGGTAGGGTTATGTATGAAGCGTAGGGAAGATAATCATCGGAGTCGAGACGGATCAGCCAATGAGAACGCGAGGAAAGGAAATAGCCAATTAACCCGCCAGAATACGGGCAGATGGAGACACAATGGCTCCCGTGTTCGTCTTCGTGGGAGCCAAGCTTGTCTGGTATCCACGAACCCAACACGTTTTAGCGTCAATTGCTATAATAATTATCAATATTATTGAAAATGTAGGAGTGATACTGAAGGTGACCTGGCGGTCTAGAGGGTGAAGTGTCAGACCTCTGTTCTGGGGGTCCGGGGTTCGATCTTCGGTCCTGGCAAAGATTTATCTGATTACCAAACCCTTCCTTCACTTCTGACAAGACATCTTGTGAATGTGGGGGATGCCAGGCCTCCACCGTGGTTCGGATCCCACGTTAAACTGTAGGTCCTCCATTTCATCTCGCAATCACCCTACCATTACACATTAGCGTAAGTGCGTATAACCCGAACGGGTAGTAAGACGCGGTGATAATAATAATAATAATAGTAATATTGAATTTTTTATCCGGTTACTGAGAAGTACAGTAGCCCCATGGCTTCTTTGGTGCTGACTAACAGCTTTGAAAAGTTACCAGACGAAATTACGTCTCCCTACGCCGAACCATATGATCTGCAAAAACATGTGTTTAGCAGTTGTCACTTCTGACAGTTAAAATGTAGGTACATACCTAAATGTTGACTGTCAGAAGTCAGCTGTGAGCTGTCAGTCAGCACCAAAGAAGCCACGGGGCTACTGTAGTTCTACTATAATATTCATGCCAGTAATAAAAAACGAACCAAACAAAAATATAATTTTGATTTAATAGTACAGACAAATCTTAAATGTAGGTTAATTCAAATTTCAGAAGATACAGTTTGAATAACCTTGTTTTTTGTTTTTTTAAGGAACTCTTGCTTGAAGTATTTTTAGAGACATTATCTATGAGTAACATACTATTGATTCAACTAAGACTTACGCGCTACGTCTCTTTACCAACCGATGTATGTTTCTTATGAATTTTACAATATACACGGCATACTACCCAACCTTACAAGCACCGAGCTTGCTCCAATGCCCCCTTAGCTTCGTAGATACCACCCTCTTAACAAGCAAGGCTAGAAGGTTGCCTACGCGTGCGGCCTTCGGGAGGTGAAAAATTTCATTTATATCGGAGGAAACGCTTTCGCGACTCAGTCTTGTGCAGTTCCACTAGCTATTACAACAGGGGGAACAATTCTTGATATGATTGCAGTTCCAATAGCTATTACAACAGGGGAACAATTCTTGATATTATTGCAGTTCCACTAGCTATTACAACAGGGGAACAATTCTTGATATTATTGCAGTTCCACTAGCTATTACAACAGGAGGAACAATTATTGATATTATTGTAGTTCAACTAGCTATTACAACAGGGAGAACAATTCTTGATATTATTGCAGTTCCACTAGATATTACACCCGGGGGACAATTCTTGATATGATTGTAGTTCCACTAGCTATTACACCCGGGGGACAATTCTCTATATGATTGTAGTTCCACTAGCTATTACAACAGGGGGAACAATTCTTGATATGATTGCAGTTCCACTAGCTATTACAGCCGGGGGACAGTTCTTGATATTATTGCAGTTCCACTAGCTATTACAACAGGGGGAACAATTCTTGATATGATTGCAGTTCCACTAGCTATTACAACAGGGAGAACAATTCTTGATATGATTGCAGTTCCACTGGATATTACAACAGGGGGAACAATTCTTGCTATGATTGCAGTTCCACTCGCTATTACTACAGGGGGAACAATTCTTGATATGATTGCAGTTCCACTAGCTATTACACCCGGGGGACAATTCTTGATATGATTGCAGTTCCACTAGCTATTACAACAGGGAGAACAATTCTTGATATGATTGTAGTTCCACTCGCTATTACAGCCGGGGGACAGTTCTTGATATGATTGTAGTTCCACTCGCTATTACAACAGTAAGAACAATTCTTGGCATGATTGCAGTTCCGGTCGCTCTTTTAACAGGAGGAACAATCTTAACGTGATTGCAGTTCCATCCTGTGTCCATCAGGAGGTTTTAAATGAGTTTATTTTTATTTGGTGCGCTAAACTAGAACATACCCACACACAAGCGAACTCCCAGTGTCGTTAATATTTGTCGACCAAACTGAAGTGAGGATTTAGGACGGGTTCTCTACCACTGAGCCATGGATACCTGGCACGTTCCATGTCTTGGCTCTACTGGCCAGGACAACCAGCTTTCTCTCTGGAGTCTCTGGTGCCAGGGGAGGAGGTCAAGGGCCATGTTAATAGGAGGTATAGTCACGCAACAAGGTCCGTCCAGCAGGAGGTATAGTCACGAAACAAGGTCCGTCTAGCAGGAGGTATAGTCACGCAACAAGGTCTGTCTAGCAGGAGGTATAGTCACGAAACAAGGTCCGTCCATCAGGAGGTATAGTCAGGCAACAAGGTCCGTCTAGCAGGAGGTATAGTCACGCAATAAGGTCCGTCTAGGGGGAGTATAGTCACGCAACAAGGTCCGTCTAGCAGGAGTATAGTCACGCAATAAGGTCCGTCTAGGGGGAGTATAGTCACGCAACAAGGTCCGTCTAGCAGGAGTATAGTCACGCAACAAGGTCCGTCTAGCAGGAGGTATAGTCACGAAACAAGGTCCGTTTAGCAGGAGGTATAGTCACGCAACAAGTTCCGTCTAGCAGGAGGTAGTCACGCAACAAGGTCCGTCTAGCAGGAGTATAGTCACGCAACAAGTTCCGTCTAGCAGGAGGTAGTCACGCAACAAGGTCCGTCTAGCAGGAGGTATAGTCACGCAACAAGGTCCGTCTAGCAGGAGGTATAGTCACGAAACAAGGTCCGTCTAGCAGGAGGTATAGTCACGCAACAAGTTCCGTCTAGCAGGAGGTAGTCACGCAACAAGGTCCGTCTAGCAGGAGTATAGTCACGCAACAAGTTCCGTCTAGCAGGAGGTAGTCACGCAACAAGGTCCGTCTAGCAGGAGGTATAGTCACGCAACAAGGTCCGTCTAGCAGGAGGTATAGTCACGAAACAAGGTCCGTCTAGCAGGAGGTATAGTCACGCAACAAGTTCCGTCTAGCAGGAGGTAGTCACGCAACAAGGTCCGTCTAGCAGGAGTATAGTCACGCAACAAGTTCCGTCTAGCAGGAGGTAGTCACGCAACAAGGTCCGTCTAGCAGGAGGTATAGTCACGCAACAAGGTCCGTCTAGCAGGAGGTATAGTCACGAAACAAGGTCCGTCTAGCAGGAGGTATAGCCACGAAACAAGGTCCGTCCAGCAGGAGGTATAGTCACGCAACAAGGTCCGTCTAGCAGGAGGTATAGTCACGAAACCAGGTCCGTCTAGCAGGAGGTATAGCCACGAAACAAGGTCCGTCCAGCAGGAGGTATAGTCACGCAACAAGGTCCGTCCAGCAGGAGGTATAGTCACGAAACAAGTTCCGTCCATCAGGAGGTAGTCACGCAACAAGGTCCGTCTAGCAGGAGTATAGTCACGCAACAAGGTCCGTCCAGCAGGAGGTATAGTCACGAAACAAGTTCCGTCCATCAGGAGGTAGTCACGCAACAAGGTCCGTCTAGCAGGAGTATAGTCACGCAACAAGGTCCGTCCAGCAGGAGGTATAGTCACGCAACAAGGTCCATCTAATTCTGTGTCTAATTCCGACACAAGCACTCTATCAGCACACACGTCCTACGTTCGACACTAAACGCATACAAGAACACCGCACCGGGATGGAACCAGGGTCTACTAGAATCACATCCTGTCCACCGCTCAACCACGTGAACACCTCGAACACCCACACGATTATTCTGTCCACCGCTCACCCACGTGAACACCTCGAACACCCATCATGACTATTCTGTCCACGTGAACACCTCGAACACCCACACGACTATTCTGTCCACCGCTCACCCACGTGAACACCTCGAACACCCATCATGACTATCTCTAGCAAGGAATGATAACCTATATAACAGTGGCCCGGGGTTCAAGGCCAGTAAAACTTCGCTCTCACTCATTGGCCGATGTCGTGGCTTTGTAGATGTGTACATTTGTCATCTGCGGATGAGAAACTTGGACCGTGTGACCACCGGCGCGCGCGTCTGATCTGTATGGCCTGTCCGCATCTTCTGTAGGTTTAAAAATCACACATACACTTGGAAAACGCACGTCTTGTCGACGAGCGACCTCACTAATCACCTGTCGGATCGATAAACCATGTCGGGCAAGGCGTATGGTCGCATCAAACGGTCCTAGGTGTAGTTTTCAACCTGTCGGAAAAGGGCCAAGTTCCAGTTAAGCGACTGTAGCGCCGCCACTTGTTGTGGTTTGGTCAGTATTCCCGTCACACACACACATATGTCGTCTAGAGCACGCCCTATACGGACCGGACACGGGTCAGGACATGTTACCGTCACACCTGAGAGAAGCGCGGGTCGGGATCTTGGTTGATGGTGTGTCAGACATGAAGAAGGTTGAATTTAGGTGAGTTGTACCCGCAGTCGCGTAAAGGGAGAGTGGAAAACCATGCAGAAGAAACCACGCTTAGTACAACCAACTGGTATTCAACCCCCCCCCCCCCC